>BQNB010070512.1:20614-33096 GCA_026074375.1 Tanacetum coccineum
CAAACCAAATATGATTAATAACGGTAATGAACCATTACATTACAGTATCTATTCCATTACGTCATTTATTCTATTCATTTGATATTTCATTCCGTCCTACCAAACGAACCTAAGAACTATAACTACTATAATCTTTGTCTCAAAATAACTGTTTAATTTGACTTTTCAGAGTCGAACTGATTCAACTTTGACCTTAATTATTTTTGTGTGTGTTATATAATACTTGATGTAAAATATATGAATGAATTACGTTTTAAGTGAATTTTCACTGGTATAATTTTCTTCAAGTATTATATGACACAAAAAATATTTAAGGTCAAAATTGAACTAGTTTAACTCTGTAAAGTCAAACTGAACACTTATTTTAAGCCGAAAAAAGTAATAATTAAAATGTTATTAAAATAGTTTTTTTTCATTATATGACAATATGACTTGAAAAACATTTATGTTTACATTTTCCCGTTTTGATTATTAAATTTTGGAAATGTAAAATATAAAAAAGGTGTATTAAACAAAAACGGAAAATGTGAATGTCATGTGTATCTAAAACAAAGTTTTAGAGAATCAAACATACTTCAAAACGCGATTTTCGTATGCATAATACAAAACGCAACACATCAGCTTGTCATTTCTCGCCACGACAACCGCTTTGGTACTAGAAAGGCTATAGTATCTGCTATTATTATATGAAATATGTTGCTCATAATCTTATACATAAGTTATCCAGCATAAAAATCTAGCTATCTGTAAAGCTATTGTAACGAAAAATGATGATCGGAAAAATTGTTCGTCAGAAATCATGATTGCAGGGTACCCGCCGCTGCAACGCGCAGGTACCCTACTAGTTTTAACCAAAGTATATAGCATTGTAATTCCATTATAAATAACATTGATCACAAGAGGCTTTTAGTTTTTTTATAAATGAAACTATAAAAGCATTTACACACAATTAAATGTCGATGGTTATAAAAATTAGCATTGATCATAACATTAACCACCATTTATACCATTAAGACTTCACATTATATTTAAGGACTCATTATTTATAGAGTAAACCGCAAAAATATGGTTTGTACTTTTTGGCACTAATCATCCCTAACCGATACTATTGGTAATAATCATCCCTGAGCGCTGAAATATTCTGTAAAAATCACCCCTCACCACGAATTATGAAGGGTAATTATGTCATTTAAAACACACAGGGATGATTTTTGCCAAAATATGTTTAAACCAAGGGATGATTTTTGCAGTTTTACAAAAAAAAAACTAATATCACAATTATAATTTTTTTTTTTTAATTAAATCATCACTTCATTATAATAATAAAACTTACAACAAATTAAAGGGGAACGGAGATACTATCTGGGCCTTCACTCTTTTGCGTCAAAGGCGATATTATTATTATTATTAACTATATTTTATTTAATTCTATTATATTTAATTGTAATTTACTTATTTTATTATTATTATTATTATAATTTTATTATTTATTATTAATTTTTATTTATTACAAATCAATTTATTAGAAATTTAACGGATTATAAAAAAAATTATTGGGACGCCGAGATATTATCTGGGCCCCACTTCTTGATGGTTGTTTATCGCCTTTGACACAAAACCATGATGGTGATTGATGCGGCACAACGATTAAACGTGTGAAGAGGAAACAAAATAGTCATCCTGGTTTGTTGTCAATCCGGCGGAAGCACCCCCAGTCAGATATACACACACATCAAGGAGTGGCGGCCTAGATGATATCTCGGCTTCCTAATAATTTTTTGTAAAATAAAATAAGTAAATTACAAATAAAGTGATTTATAATAATAATAATAATAATAATAATAATAATAATAATGAAGTGATGTTTATAAAAAAATAATATAATAAGAGTAACTGCAAAATCATCCCTGTGGTTTGTAGTTTTGTGGCACTAATCATCCATAGCCGATTCCTATTGGCATAATCATTCCTGAGTGTGGAAACGTTCGGCAAAAATCATCCCTAGAGGGATGTTTTTGCAAACTTTTGTTAAACTTTTTGCAAAATCATCCCCCAATAAGGATGATTTTTGCGGACATTTGCCAATTTAGGGATGATTATTGCCAAATAGTTTGGCTTAGGATGATTAGTGCCACAAAACTACAAACCCAGGTGATTTTTTGCAGTTAGTTTTACTCTAATAATAATAATAACTGTAACATTAGTTTTTTTTTAGTAAATTGCAAAAATCATCCATGTGGTTTAAACATATGAAGGGTAATTATGTCATTTAAAACACACAAGGATGATTTTTGCCGAACGTTTCATCACTCAGGGATGATTAGTGCCAATAGTATCGGTTAGGGATGATTAGTGCCAAAAAGTACAAACCACAGGGATGATTTTTGCAGTTTACTCTTATTTATATATATGGAACATTCTGACCCGTAGGATGCACTGGTTTTGTTTGCTATTGGAAAATCAAACTTTTATTTGTGTCACTAACTTATTTTTATATTGGATGTATTTTAACGGATCGATATACTTCTTTCTTACTACATCTACCATCTCTCTTTTACTTACTATATCTACCATCTCTCTTTTACCATATACTTCTTTCCATTGAGTCAACAACTCACTCGCTTGCCTCCACAAATTGCAAGCATCCAATTCATTACTCTTTTCTTGGCACTTCATGGCATTTAATGTAGAGTATTCAAGGTTATGTGAATTGCACAAACTAAATGTAATTAGCACCAACCGAATGCAACATGAATATGAAATGTTGCGTTTTTTCATTTTCTAAAATGAAGAATGTAACCATAACATGATTAAGAAGTGTTGCGTCTTTTCATTTTCCACAATCGCAACATAAACTAAAAAGAAATTTATATATCTATCTCTACATTCCCTACTCTGGACACTTTTAGACAACCACATTGTTACTTTTTCAAATTTTGACCATGTCACTTATTTTTAATTTCTCCACCATAACAATTATATTTTTTTAAGTTAATTAAGTTGTGTGCCTGTGTACGTATTGGTCCTTGATTATTATTGTAATATCATAATTTTTTAAGTGTAAAAAAGGAAGTGAATCAAGTAATGATGAAAAACAGGAAAAGGCCATTCTCATCCCATACATTGTACATGTACAAGTAGTAATACCCGCGCGTCGCTGCGGGACGATTAGCGGAGCGCGAAGTTTGAGGAAACTTAAAGTTTTATTCATAAAGGGAATTTTTGGGTTTTGTCTTTTTATGGTTAACCACTGTTGACCATAGGTTGACTTTTGTTGACCTTGATAGCATTCTCCCGGCTCTTTGTGTGCTCTTCTGTTCCCGTGTTCGTGTTTGTCCGGTTTTGACTGTTTTCTTGAGATTTTAACAATATCTGTTCCTACACAATCACAAAGACAAAACAAGCAATATTCAAGCATTTTAAGCACAATTTTGTCTTTTTAGGGTTATTTTTGATATAAAACGGATATGTATTTTCACACATATCAAAAAGCCCTATAACAATCACATTCATTGTCATTTCCGGCCGATTCAGAACCACCTTTTTATATCAGGAACTTTAATGTGAATACGAAGACGAGAAAGAGAATATAAAATCATATGGCATCTGGCATATCACAATGAAGCTTAGTCATAGAATCCCCTCTTCTAAGTTCTTCGGCCATCCCATATGAAATATATGTCTTTGGACCCTAATAAGGTTTTAGGACACCTGGTGGTAACGTACGGGGGTTTGACGTAAAAATTTTAGTTATATGTTAAGACGAAAGAAAAAGATCTGGTTTATAAAAGTACAATATAGGATATGAAGTTGTCCGTTGATTCATAAAAGCTTGGGATACTTATAAAAAATACCGCACACTTTTTTTGCAAGTTCAAGAAATCTAAAAAATTTCCACAAACTTTTTTGCAAGTTTAAAGAATCGAGACTCAACATTTCTGGATTCAGTGGCATCTTCATGTGAATCATGACATGAAGCTTGACCACTTGGGATTCTCTCGTATACACGTACCTTACTTCGTGGATTATTTGGATGAATGAATGAAACCGAACGACCAAAGATGATTTAAATCAATAGCCATTTTACAAATATAAAGAATAATATAAGAGGAGTTTGCTTGTGGCAGTTCAGTAGCTAAATAATGAAGTATATGGCTCTTTCAAAGTTTTGATTGCAAAAGATAACGATACAGTTTACTAAATTCATCACACACATATTAAATGATTGCAATATGAAGTGCGAGTATTCATAACATTTATCTAACGCATAAGCATCAACTAAATTAAATTGTTTTTTTATTCTGGACCCTAGAGGATAAACTTACAAACAAAACACGTCTTACAACCCTGAAAAGGCTTGCATATTCAATGTGCGTAAAATTGAACTTTACTCTAGGAAGAGCTCCACGGTGTTCGCTCCCATAGATAACACATACAAAGATTGCATCTTACCAGCCGAAATATAAATTCATCCTCCTAGTTAAAACTTGAAGATACAACGAAGATCTCGCAGGTGTAGAATGCAGATATACATACTTTGATCCATTGACTCTACAATTCTAGTTTCCAAGTAATGATCAATAAAATTATATAATGTACAACACATCATGGTCAAATCTTGATGTTAGTTCAATATAAATTAGCATATGCATGTTTCAGTTTTGTATATACTTTACTAAGCAAATCTAGAATACTGATGTGAATTCAATAGCGTACCATGTAATAGTCTTACTTCAAGATGACTTATCCTGATCAAAGTGTTGAGAAAAGTGACATCGGATTGAAGCAAAACCACGACAAAAATATGAAATGCAATAAAAGATGACACACGGATTTAACGTGGAAAACCCCAATAGGGTAGAAACCACGGGCAAAGAAAGATACGTTCTCACTATGATGGAAATTAGGAATTACACCGTCTCTCTAATTACAAAGATTAACACTTATCTCTTGTATATACACAAACTCTCTAATAACCTCACACTACTAGGAGAATACACTATGTTGTATACTTGAAAGGATTGGATGCACCAACGGAGGTCCATGAACCTCTATTTATAGTACTTGCAAGTTGCATTTGGTACATGTGAACACATAAAGAATATATGCTTCTACCGTCCATATCTTTCCCACTTGACAAGAATATCATGCCACCATCTTTGATCAACTTGGCAACTTGACATGCTTATGTCATGTTTCTAGAAGACAATATATATCAACAATCTCCCACTTGAAGATTCGATTGAAGCTCAATCAATCTTCACACCGTTATCCTTCCTTGCACTTTCATGTTGCTTACGTTTCTGCTAGGCCGCATGAGGATCGGCACCATATAAACTTGTCACAGTTGATTGATTTCGTTAGATAATCTGCCACGTTATCATCAGTATGAATTTTTTGCATATCCACGGTTCCTTCTTCCACTTTCTCACGAACAAAGTGATACTGAACTCGTATATGCTTTATCTTTGAATGAAATGTTGGATTCCTTGCAAAAATAGAGTAATTTTCTCTTGTTCGTGCCCGATCTCTTTCAACAACATCTTCAACCATACTGCTTCTTTGCTAGCTTGAGCAGCTGCGACATATTCTGCTTCTGTTGTTGACATGGCCACAACGTTTTAAAACCCAGCTTACTGTTCCGCCAGAAAGTGTAAACACATACCCGGTGGTTGATTTACTTCCGTCAAGATCACCTGCGTAATCAGAATCAACATATCCCTTGACAATTAAATCCGAATCCCCAAAACATAATGCAACATCTGAGGTTCCTTTGATGTATCTAAGGATCCTCTTCACAGCTTCCCAATGCTCTCTACCAGGTTCCGCCATGTACCGACTCACTACTCCCACTGCATGTGCAATGTCTGGTCTTGTACAAATCATCGCGAACATTAAACTTCCCACTGCTGATGCATACGGTACTCGAGACATCTCCATCCTCTCTTTTTCACTGCTAGGACTCATCTTGGAGGATAACTTGACATCAGTAGGAAACGGGGTTGATATCGGCTTACAATCTTGCATATTGAACCTTTGCAAGATTTTCTTCACATAACTCTTCTGTGAAAGCCAAATTTTCCTACTAACTCTATCTCGGTGAATTTGCATCCCTAGAATCTTGTTTGCGGGTCCAAGGTCTTTCATCTCGAATTCCCTAGCCAGTTGAGCCTTCAATTTATTGATGCGATCTTTGTTGGGGCCTGCTACCAACATGTCGTCAACATATAACAGCAAAATGATAAAATCATTATTTCCAAACCTCTTGAAATATGCACAAGGGTCTGCATGTAGTCTGTTATATTCAAGGCTCCTGATGAAAGAATCAAATCTCTTGTACCAACACCGTGGCGCCTGCTTTAAGCCGTACAGAGATTTGTTTAACCTGCAAACCAAGTTCTCTTTTCTGGTTAGAGCATGTAAATTTCTTCTTCAAGATTTCCATAAAGAAATGCAGTTTTCATATCTAGCTGCTCTAGATGTAAATCATACGTAGCATACATTGCCAGAACCACTCGAATTGTTGTCATTCGAACTACAGGAGAAAAAATTTCATTGAAGTCGATTCCTTCTTTCTGAGCATATCCTTTAACCACCAATCTTGCACGATACCGCTCCACTTGATCATCACCATTTATCTTGATCTTATACACCCATTTGTTTCCAATGAGTTTTCTACCTCCTGGTAGTGGCACCAGTTCCCATGTTTTGTTCTTATGGAGAGCTTCAATTTCTTCTTGCATAGCTTCCTTCCAGAATAACGCATCTGGATTATTCAGTGCTTCTTGAAGAGTTGACGGCTCTCCCTCTTCTGTAAGAAGACAATATGTAATGTTGCTCTCCATAACATAATATGCTTGCCACCCTGTACGTCTTCTTTCACGATTAAGAGTACGGGTTGTTGGAGATTGAGACTCATCTGTCTCATTCACCTCGTGCTGTGGTACGGCTTAAGAAGAATCATTCGACTAAAATTCATTTTCTATCTGTATTGATGTAGTTTCCCTTGCAGTGCTATCACCTTCTTCATTTTCTTGTATTTTGTCTTTCATAAAGACAACATCTCTGCTAACGACTACTTTGTGGGCAGTGGGGTCCCACAAGCGATACCCCTTTACTCCGTCAGCGTACCCCAAGAACAAGCATTTTCTGGATTTCGGATTCAGTTTTGTAGTTTCTTAGGTATTGTACATCACGTACACAAGACTTCTAAATATATGAAGGTCTGAATAGTTTACCGGATTTCCCGTCCACATTTCCATCGGTGTCTTTAACTCAACAGCAGTTGAAGGTGAACGATTTATCACATAACATGCAGTATTAACTACTTCCGCCCAGAATGATTTTCCCAAGCTTGCAGTTGCCAACATTGCTCTTGCTCTTTCTAACAAGGTTCTCCGCTATGGCAACTCCATTATGTTAAGGAGTGTATGTTGTTGTGAACTGCCTTTTGATTCCTTCTTGCCTACAAAAAGTATCAAATTCATCACCAGTGTATTCACCTCAATTTCGTCCTCAAACACTTGATCTTCTTTCCAGAATCAAGTTCAACCCGCGCTTTGTAAACTTTGAAAACTTCAAACACATCAGACTTTTCTTGATTGGGTACACCCGAAATCTCAGGAATAGTCATCAATGAAGGATTACCAAATATTGCTATTCCAGAGATAAAACCGGTGCTTTGCCACCATCAAGCGTGGAACAATTCTAGTAACCATAGACACTTCTAGAATTTGATGTCTTGAACTTTAGGCGATGCTGCTTGCTGATAACACAGTGTTCACAGAAAGGTAAAGAAACCTTTGTGAGGCCAGGAAGTAGCTTTCTCTAACAAGGAATCTTCATTCCTTGTTTGACATTATGTTCCAAGCTTCTGATGCCATGTTATTGCAACTATATGACTTGAACTATGTGAAGCAACAGATGCTTCCGCCTCCTCCATTATCTCTCCTTTCAGCTGGTATAAGTTTGCACCCACCTTTTCACCTCTCATAAGTACAAGTGCGCATTTTATAATTTTTCATGATCTTGTTTTGTATTTCCACCTTACAACCAAGATCATTCAATTGTCCCAGAGACAATAAATTCTTTTTTAAGCCCTTCAGGTGTCGCACATCTCGAATAGTACGAACCGTACCATCATGCATCTTCACCATGATACTTCCAATTCTAATGATCTTTAGTTCATGATCATTGTAACTGTACACAGATTCGCCTCCAGAGATTGGTTTATATTGATGAAACCATTCTCTTTTTGCGGTCATATAGTAAGTAGCCCCCGTATCGAAACCCATAATCTGCCAAAATCTCTTTATGCCTTCATTTGCAAACAACTACTTCACAACATGAGGCATTTTCCATCTTTGAGTGCTAGCGACATTTCCCTGAGGATGTGAGGTATTCAAACCCCGACAATCTTTCCTAAAGTGACCCAACTTTCCACATTTAAAGCATTTAAAATTCTTCTTCTTTCCTGTTTTAGATTTACCATGATTGTGACTCCCACTGGAGCCAGGTTCCATTGACCTCCCTCTCGTCACGCCAAAGCTTCCACCTGTCTTGAGCTGGTTTGCTTATCTTCCCTATTGTTGCGCCTATTTTCTTCTTCCAAAATGGAGGCTGCGACATCATCGAAGACTAGACAATCTGTAAGAACATTACTGGTTAAGTTGATGATGACATGGTTATATGAGTCAGGTAAACTTGGAAGTAGAATTTCAGCACGTTCTTGTGGATCTATTTTACAATCCAAAGAAGTAAGTTGTGAAAATAGAGTATTGAGATTATTAACGTGCTCCGTCACTGAAGTAGATTCCATCATGCGAATAGCATAAAGTTTCCTCTTAAGGAAAATTTTATTGTGGAGAGATCTTGCCTCATACAGTCGAGCAAGATGATCCCAAATATCTTTTCCAGTCTTCTTCTCCTCTATGCTTGACAAAACTCCATCTGCTAGTGTCAGATGAAGATTTGCTATAGCATTTCCGTCCATCTCATCCCATTTACTATCATCCGTGACCTCAGCTGGCCTTTCACCAATGGCCGCTAAACATTTATCCTTTTTAAGGATAGCCTTCATCTTTAATTTCCACAACGAGAATATTCCCATTGAATTTTTTGATTTCAAATTTCGTCGCCATTGCTACATCACAATCTACTTTTGGACAAAACTATTATTTGTTAATAATAGTAACGAACACCTTTTGAGTGAGTATAATCTTACTTATCTTTTGATGTGAAGGGTCCACTTATTAGTGGCAACCACATAGCATACGATAAATAATTATACACACACCCAACCTTAGCTCTGATACCACTTGTTGAGAAAAGTGACACCGGACTGAATCAAAACCACAACTAAAATATGAAATGCAATAAAAGATACACACGAATTTAACGTGGAAAGCCCCCAATAGGGTAAAACCCATGGCCAAGGAAAGATGCGTTTCACTATGTAGAAATTAGAAGTTACACATTCTCTCTAATTACAAGGATAAACACCAATACTTATATCTCTTGTATTAGGAGATATTACAAACTCTCTAATAGACACACAAACACTAGGAGAAGATACAAAACACTATGTGTTTTATTGTGTTGAGATGAGATGCAAACTAATGTTCTAAACACCTCTTTTTATAGTGTTGATAGAAGGCATTTGGTCCATGTGAACACACAAAGAATATGCTTCCACCGTCCATATGTTTTCCACTTGACAAGAATATCATGCCATCATCTTTGACCAACTTGACATGCTTATGTCATGTTTCTAGAAGACAATATATATCAACAATATTTATAGTGCAAACATATTCCAAAAATATTCTCATTTCACATTAAGATAGTTCAAAATTATAGTGTTTACATTGGAGATGCTCTTAATAACATAACCAAATAGTAGTACACCGAAAAACACACACAAAAAACACACACTTATGACTTGATCTTGGCCAAGCTCGAGTTTTGCAAATTTGCTACGAAAAACGCGTCCTCGTGGTCCATCACTAATAAAAACAACGCATCCTTAATGTGCCAGCAATGACGAAGAGTCGAACTTCGTTTTGTTTTTTCGGTCGATCTTATAGACTTTACTTATAAAAGTAACTCCTCATTACACCGACCAAAGGGCTTGTGTCCCAATTAGAGGTGGCAAATCATGTCGGGTTTGGGTTGACATCTTGGCGAGTTAGAAAACCCAACCCGAACCTGATTCATTTAAATAATTGGGTCAACTATGTCAACCCTAACTTGCTTACACATAACCCGAACCTGACTCATTTAACCCGTATATATACTTGGGTTGGCGGGTTAAGTAGGTTATACTGGTTGAATAGGTTAAACGGGTTTCGGGTTGACCAATTTAACCTGTTTTATATACAAAAGTTAGCACATTATACGGTTTAAATTAAACGGGTTTATTGTTCGACACGTTCAACCATTTAACACGTATAATAAAATAGAAATAATTTTTAATTTAAGAAAAAAAGCTTAAACGGGTTGGCGGGTCGACCCACTTAATTTATTCCCAACTTAAACCTGACTTGTTTAATAAACGGGTTAGATGGGTCGACTCAAACCCGACCCGAAATCTATTTAAACTTAACCCGAACATGTTAATTTTCGTGTCGGTTTCAGATCGGGTTTCGTGTCGGATCAGAATTGCCACCCTTGTGTGAGAAGCTCCTCAACCAAATTGGTTGTGGGTTCAAGTCCTGCTTTGGACTCGTGAGATTGATTTATAGTGTAAATATTGTGAGATAATTAAAATTGTCTTTCTAAAAAAAACTCCTCCTTAGACCGGTGCAACAAGAAGCACTAAAAACCGCATCCATCTCAGTGTCACCTCAGTAATCTCTTTCTACAATCAATTTTATCACAAACTTAATGTAATGTTAGGACCGGTGGTTTATGGGTTTACATAGCGGACCGGTTTTTTACGGTTTCAAACCCGGGGTTTTTATCGCGTGTTTAAAAATATAACGGTTATTAACGGGGGGTTTTTTTTTATTCCGTTATAAAATATATACAGGTTTTAAACCGGTTAAAAAAAAATATAATCGTGTCAACAAAGTCGGTCAGACCTAGCATTATAAAAAAAACCGGTTTTTTAAAAAAAATATCCAAACGGTCATATAGCCGTTTATATACGTTTTTTTTGTTTTTTTGTATTTTTTTGATGATTTTAAGCCATGGATTGGTAGTATAAATACATGTAATGAAGACGTAGATGTAGAAGATTTTTTTGAAGATTTAATGGATTGAGTATAACGGGTGATGGCAATGCCGAAGCTTCGAATTATCTTGATACACTAATTGTGTTCGGTTTGATGGCCATGCGAAGCTCGAAATGTAATTAGTATTTATTTTTTTTTAGTTGTATAGTTGTAATTGCTTAAAATAAAAGTTTTGGTTGTATTTTTTTAGTATGTTTCTGGGTGCAAATAAAAAAGTTATTGTTTGTATTTGTTTTGGTGTGTTTCCGGGTTGTAATTGTTTAGTTAAATGTTTGATATTTTAAAAAAGTTTATTAAATAAATGTTCGTCGGATAGTTTTCTAAATTTCCGAAAAAAAAATATCCGAACAGGTATAAGAACCGATTCGAACATTTTATTAACCGAAAAATTAGAACCGGTAAAAAAAACCAATAAAAAAAACCGATTTCCGGAATATTTCATAACCGAAAAAAAAAAAAAAAAAAAAAAAAAAAACGATTCCGAACACTTTTTATAACCGGAAAAAAAAAAAAACCAGATTTCGGAATAAAATAAAAAACCGAAATGAAAAAAAACGAAACAGGTTATTAGGAAAAAATTCCCGGTTTTCTAAAAAAACCGGGAGGGGAGAAAACCGATTTTATTTTATAACCGTTTTTTTTTTGCACCTCTAGTTGTGGGTTCAAGTCCTGCTTTGGACATGTGAGATTGATTTATAGTGTAAATATTGTGAGATAATTAAAATTGTCTTTCTAAAAAAAACTCCTCCTTAGACCGGTGCAACAAGAAGCACCAAAAACCGCATCCATCTCAGTGTCACCTCAGTAATATCTTTCTACAATCAATTTTATCACAAACTTAATGTAATCAGACAGACAACCAACTTCTATTTGATTTTCATTTTTCTACCGTTGTGTTTTGTTTTTTTTCTTTTTTTTCACAAGCAACCCACACGACTCGGTCTTGGCATCAACCGAGTCCTCCCTTTTTGCCTTCGAAGACAGTATAAATTATAGACCGTAATAAGGGTCGACGTGTCTTAGATGTCAAAGACTCAATCGTTCGTTCCTTATTACGCCGAGTCTTAGGGTCAAGGGTGTGGACCAAAGGAAAACAACGGGAAACAACACTTTGCTCTATTCCTTGCGGGACAACCAATGCACTCATTTCGGGAAAGCTAAAATATTTGTTTTTACGAGAGTTGAGTCCCGAAGGGTTAAACATATATAAAACTTGATTTTGATGAGAGAGAAGTACTTTTGAGGAGA
>BQNB010070513.1:0-33096 GCA_026074375.1 Tanacetum coccineum
AAGAACTTTCCTATTTACGAAATAGATATCAAAACGATATTTCTGAACGGTCCACTAAAAAAGAAAGTTTTTGTTCGTCAGCCTGATGGTTTTGTAGATCTAGGCTTTCCCAATCACGTATATCGTCTTAAGAAAGCTCTGTATGATGTCAAACAAGCCCTAGAGCCTGGTATGACAAGCTTTCCTCATTCTTAATCGAACACCATTTCACAAAAGGTATTGTTGATCCGACATTGTTACAAGAAGATACGAGGATGACATTTTACTTGTTCAAATCTATGTCGACGACATAATTTTTGGGTCAACAAATCCAGTCTTTTCAAATAGATTTGCAAAACTAATGAAAGATAATTTTGAAATGTCAATGATTGGTGAAATGAAGTTCTTTATCAGACTTTAAGTTCATCAATCACCCCGAGGAATCTTTATATGTCAATCACAATATACTATAGATTATCTTAAAAAACATGGGATGGAAAAATGTGATACCATTAGCACACCAATGGCTACATCCAAACTAGATACAGACTTACAAGGTACCCAAGTTGATCAAACTAAATATCATAGTATGATTGGGGGACTTATGTATCTCACTGCTAGTCGACCAGACATTTCCTTTACGACATTTGTATGTGCGCGTTATCAGGCACGCCCAACCGAAAAACACTTCAAAGAGGTTAAACGGATCTTTTGATACCTAAGACAAACCATTAACATGGGTCTATGGTATTCGAAGGACTCCGGGATTAAGCTAATTGCATATTCAGATGCAGACCATGCATGGTGTAATGATGATTGCAAAAGCACATCTGGAGGTATTCAATTTCTAGGAGAAAAGTTAGTGAGTTGGTTGTCTAAGAAGCAATATTGTACAACAATGTCAACTGCGAAAGCTGAGTACATGTCCTTATCTGCATGCTGCGCTTAAGTCATTTGGAAGCGGACGTAACTGCTAGATTATGGATTTCGGTACAACAAGATTCCAATGTACTATGACTCAAAGAGTGTAATTGCCATATCTTGCAATCTGGTACAACATTCACGTACAAAACACATTAACATCCATTATCAATTTATCAAGGAGCATGTTGAAAAAGGTACCATTGAACTTTACTTTGTCGGGACGGAATACCAACTTGCTGATCTTTTTACAAAATCCCTTCCAAAAGAAAGGTTTGAGTATTTAGTTCACAGGATTGGTATGCGATGTATGACTCCAACTGAGTTGAAACGCCTGGCAAAGTTATCTTCTTGAATGAAAGATTATACATCAAAACATTTTGAAAATAAATTTCAAAAACAAAATAAAAAATGAAAAATTAGAAACCAAAAATATTTTTCTTTTTCAAAAATGAAAAACAAATAAAAAATTTGAAAAACAAAAACATTCAAAAACAAAATTTAACTTAAAGTTACAAAGACATATCTTCTCCGTTCTTATCAGTCTCATGATATTGTATTTTTCACAAGTGGTTCTTTAAATGCAAAATCAAAGTATCATGAACTGAGAGGGAGTAAATCATTCAGACAATGATTTTCACTGTTAGAATAAGTGGTTTGTAATCAAAATCCATTCACAAATAAAGGATTTCTTCAAAAACATCTTTCAAAAATCATCAGAATTTGAAAAATTCAAGTGTGGATAAACAAAAAAAAAGTAACAATCTCTTGAATAAGTTCTTTAATTAGACATTTATTCAAGGGGGAGTTATGAAATTTTTGATTTTTAAAATCTTCTCAAGAATTTTCAAAACTTCAAAATTAACTATTTCTCGATAAGTTCTTTAATTAGATATCTAATTAAGGAGGAGTTATAAAGTGTTCAGTCAAATCATCATCAAAAAATAAAAATGTGTTTTCAAAAGCAAAAATAACTCCTTGTTGAACAAAATTTTATCAAAAGGAAAGAAATTCAAATGGATATTTGTTCAAGGGGGAGTTATAAATTATTTTAAAGGAAAAACGGGATATTAACTACAAAATAATTCAAAAAGGTTGGTTGTGAAAAATAGATCTAATTCCAAGGGGGAGTTATGAAATTTTTTGAGGTATTAAAAGTTTATGAAAGTAACTTGAGGGACTGAAAATTGTCAAATACAAAAGAAAGTTTCGTAAGGGAAGTTATTGTTTACGAAAGAAAGAAGAAGGGCTGAAAATGTCAAAATCAAAAGATAGTTTCGTATGGACTAAAAAGGTTTACGAAAGTAACTTGAGGAACTGAAAATGTCAAATTTGCAAAGTTATTTTCGGAAGTACAAAAGTAACAGTTTTCATACGTAACCTTATCACTTTCGTAAAACACACAGAAAAGGTTACGTAAATCCTTTGAATAAGTTGAGCTTTCGTAACTTAGAAAAACACAATCCAAATCGTTTCATTAATTCTCTGTGATAAAAAACATAAGAAAACGTGATGTCTGTGATTTCTTTGTGATTAATTGATAATATAGGTTTCGTAACTTAGAAAAACACAATCCAGATCTAGACTTTTGTAAAAATGAAAAGTGATTGAAACATGAAATTAATTGAGGCAAAACATTGATATATGTCTTGTAACATGATTGGAATGGATTGATCACTGAAAATATCATTTGTGGACTAAGATCATGAGGTTTCGTAACCTTGATAGGTTTTGTAAATTTACGATGTTGCTTTCAGACATAAGAACAGTCTTAAACTGTTGAATAAATTATAAAATAAGCTAAAAAACAAAACAAATCTATCAGTTTATCATTTTTTATTTGATCATTAGGTTTACAAAAGTAATGGTTTTAGGTTTCGGTTTCGTATGGGTTTATCAAATGGTTTCGTAAACAGTAATGGGCCAAATTGGTTGGTTTTGTAAATGATATTTTGGGCTAATAAATGGGTTTCGTAAGGCAAAATGGGCTTTTTAGCTTGAGTTTCGAAAAAGAATATTAATGGTCTAATTTTTTTAACGGATACTCAAATTAGCTTAATCGTTAAACAAAATGGCATCTTACGAAAACAAATGATAATTTTTGTTATAAATCATATCTTTATATTGATAAATTGATCAAATGGTGAAGATTGTGTCCGGTTTTGATCGTTTCCAGAAATTAACAGGATGAGGATTGAGCAATCTACTGACCATCCAGATATCGTATATAAGAATATGTTTTGAATAACCAAAATTTTCATTCAAAGTGATCAATAATTCAAAAGATATGAAAAGAGAATGAATAAACATGGTGATTCAACTGTTTGTGATCATAAGTTTCTCATGTAACAACAAAGGCAAAGTTCAAAGTTTTGAAAAGATTGTTTTAAAAAACCGGTAAAAGTGGTTTATGATTTTCTATTGTACATAATTGGGTATATGGTCTAAGTCATGTCCAGTTACGACCGTTTTTACGTTTTCTGCGTTGAACAGAATGAGAGTCGAGTGGCTTAGTGACCAATCAATTTTTTATTACATTAGTTTTGGTTGTATATCAATTGTTATTAACATCTTTGGAAAAAATTGTGATTTTTGGAAAAGTTACTCTCAATTTCTATCAAAAAAGTTGTATCTTTGTGTCACAAAGTGGTACTCTTTTGCTTGAAAGTATTTTGTGAGAATATAAAGTTATACTCTTTGATTTCTTAAACATCAATTGTTAATACAAATATTCGCGCAAAAATGATATTTATATTTAATGATTTTTATGTTTTGATAATAACAAAATATAATGTCTTACTACACGTTAAAAGTTTAGTAAAAAGTTATTTAGTCGAAAGTTTACTTGTCGCGTCAATTCATCCAGCACATGTATGTAAATTAATCACCTTTTTCATATAATATATTTATAATATAATAATAAATATATAATATAAGAGGATATTTAAAATTATCAATCCAATAAAATTCCAAGAAGCTTTTTAAAGAATAATTCACTTTTACCCAAAGCAAAATCTTAAAAAAAAACTTTCCGGGTCGTGTCCCGACGAGGTGTGAATGGAAAATTGAGGTAACGTTTGTTAAACAATGCTTGAATATCAGAAATTTGATTAGGTTTTCTATTTTATAAAAAATTAAAATGCTAAAACATGTATAAGGCACACTAAAAAAACGAAGCATAATAAAGCCTTAAACACAAACATCGATAAGTGATTCAAATCCCGTTCTTAAAAACTAAATTCTAAATTTTAACCCTACAAATGAAAATTTAATTTTTATAAGTCCTAAATGATAAAAGAAAATTTAAAAAAAAAGAATTATATTTTTTTGACTTTTATTTAATTTTTTATGAATTAAAAACAGTTTTTATCTAAATTAAATATTAAAAATACTAAACTGATTATGAAAATTCTGAAAAAATTATGAAAAGTACTTTGAAGAATGCTAAATCTAGAAAATAAAATTGGGTCCACCAGCTTATCTAAATAAGTGGAAATAAAGCCGAAAAGGGCTTATAACTTATAAGGCCCAAATTATGGTTAAGTGATTTATATTGTGCAAGTTAAACAGAAACAGACCAAAGGGCACGTTTGTGTGTGAGTTGTGTAAAATTTGTTGCGTTTGAGGTCAGGGTTCGAGCCTTGCTCACTTGATTTCCTCAATTCCCAACATATATTTTTTTTCCAATAATTTTTTAAACAACTTTTTAGAGATAGTCTAAAAATAAAGACTTTTGGTAAAAGACAACTTTTTTAAAAAGCATAAATAAGCATATAAATAAGCTAAAAAGGTGACATAATACCTAAAAGAACTAAAAAGGCTTAAGACCTAAACTGTTGGGCTTTTTAAGGCTAAATAAGCTAAAGAAAACCAAATAAGCTAACAAGAAAAGAAAAAGGAAAATCCAAAAA
The DNA here is from genome assembly GCA_026074375.1 of Tanacetum coccineum. NCBI lineage: Eukaryota > Viridiplantae > Streptophyta > Magnoliopsida > Asterales > Asteraceae > Tanacetum > Tanacetum coccineum. The sequence goes on from BQNB010070513.1 coordinate 4,812, forward strand.
ATATTAGGGATAGTTAGTGTAAATATAAAAAATGGTGAAAACGGGACTTGTCGAAGCTATTGATTCTTTAGTTCCCCTTGACGAACACTTAGCTACTTTTCGAGGTAATTAGTCGAGGAGGATTGAGATTCTTGGTTTTCTTAAAGGGTTTACTTCATAACATTGCGTGAGGACACGACAATATCTTAGTATGGGGGATTTTAATATGTGCTTAATATCCAATAAAACGAGCCTTAATGACCAAAAACAGACAAAAACTGCCAAATATATGTTTGTTTTGCAATTGTATTGTGCAGGAAACGGATATCACACAAAAGGACGAAAAAACAAAGCCAAAAACGACAAAACTGAGCACGGAATGGAAAAGTGTGAAAAGACAAAGCCGAATCGAAGCCAGAAAGTCAACCAAGTCAAAAAGTCAACAGAAAAGTCAATCAACCCCGAGAAGATAAGTCAAAAGAAAAATAACTTGAGGGACTAAATTTGAAAATTCCCAAAGTTATTTTACAAAGGATTGAAGATAGGGAGTGAATTTGCCAAAGTCCCAAAGTTATATTCAAAGGCTTAATGGAAAAAATGGAAAATACAACTTTAGGGGCTGAAATTACCAAACCCCTAAAGTTGTATCACCATAAGGACAAAACTTGCAATACTTGTTATAACATTGAGGGGCTGATTCTGCCAACCTCTGAGAGTTGTACCACCAAAGGACCAAGTTTGCAAACACTTATAACACCTTGAGGGGCTTAACTTGGCCCTAGCTATAAGATTGCCAACTGGCAATTCTTCACACACCATTTTCAAAGGTTTTTGACGGCTGTGATGATTAGAAAAGAAGCACAAGTGATTTGGAGGGCCAAGATTGAGGTTATCATTTGTCTCACACAACAAAAACAACCCATAATGCTCTCACAAGAAAAACACAGATGAGAAACCCAAGAAGGGAGGCAATTCAGCTATAAATAGGACCCCAATGTATATCTTAGATATCTTAGTATAACTTAGCTTAATTTTAGTTTACTTATCATTTTTAAGTCATATTCAGCTTATTGTAACTTAGTTTCAGCATTGTACTCTTTTTTAAAAAAGTTTAATGAAGATTTGAGGTTTTTAAGTTAAAAAAAAGCAATTGCCAAAATTCCAAATTCTAAGTTGTTGAATTGTGTTAATAAGCTCTCACTTAAAGCTTATTTATAAGCTGTTTTTATTAATCAACCCAAAAAAGTTAAGTAATAACAAGAAAAGTCACAAAAAAAATCACCCAAAACACCACAGCTTATTTTATGGATGATAAGCCGGATATGGATGGGCTTATGGACTCACTAGCTTGTTAAACACAAGCTAGAGCTTTGTTGATTAAGCTCTAATGAGCAGTAGTAGCCTTGTTTAGAGCTAAGGCTTTGGTAAGTTCTTTTTCCTTCAAGTCAAGCTAATTTCCTGTATTTGCTTATTTTTCAGCTTATTTGTGCTTATTTTCTTTTTCAATATGCTTATTCATGCTTATTTATCATGTATTAGTATTTACTTTTGAGACCATTGGCCTTAATCACCCTAAAATCAGCTTAAAAAGCCTTTTTAAGTCTTAAAGGGGTGTTTGGGATAAGGGTGAAAATGGGTCAAACTGGGTATTGTCATGGGTTGGGTCATTTAGTCAATTTCATTTAGCTTAATTATAGTCTAATAAGTAGTTTAATCAAGTTTTTATTCATTAAATCTCAAAAACTAAGTTTAAATTAGCTAAGTCTTGAACCTGTGGTAATTTTCTTTGTTAGAATAGCTTATTTTTGAGAAATTGCTTAAAGTAGCTATTAGACCTTGTTCACATGTTCAAATCAAGTGTTGTAATGCAGTAGGATTGTGGTTAAATAGAGTGCTAGTGTAGTTTAAGACTTAGCCAAAAATCTGCATAAGTAGTTAAAAAATGAATTTTGAGCTTTTTCATTAGCTTATTCTGGCTTATCCAGAGTTTCAAAATACTTTTTGAATCTTGATTAGTGGTCTATGAGCTTAATGCTCAATCTGTTTTTGCTTTTTTTTGGACTAGGATACCATTTGCCAGCTTATTTTTAAGCCCAAAAAGCCACCCAAGGGCTGTTTGGTTGGCAGAAATGAGCTAATAAGCTCATTTGCTCATTTAAGGGTTTAAGTTGATTTAATTGCTCATTTTGTGTTGATATCTGCTTATTAGGTTTGTTTAGCTTACCTAAGCTTATTTTTGTCCATAAAGTTGGCTTATTCAAGCTTTTTCAGCTTTAAGTCCTTTTGGCAGTACTAACTCAAAAGTTAGTACTGCTGTTTTTAAGTCTATTTTTTCTTGCTCATTAGTTGTTCAAAATAAGCTTAAATTGCTTTTTCTTAAAGTCTTTTATGTCCTCTTTTCCTTTTTCTAGCTTTTAGGCTCTTAAGAGTCTGTCTTAGGGCTTATTTATAAGCTTAAAGTGTCTTAAAGGGTTGTTTGGCTTTGTTTTTGCCCTGGTGCAAAACAGCCAATTGGCACCCCTTTTTCTTGGCTTATTTAAGCTGGAAAGCTTTAGTTTTCTACATTTTCAGAAAGCCTATAAGCTCTTTAATAAGCCCCCAAAAGCCCAAACCTTAAGACACCTTCTAGGTGGCTTATTTTTAAGCTAAGAGTTGGCTTTTGGCTGTTTTTCAAACAGCCTTAAGCTCAAAAGCTCAATTAGCTTATTTGAGCTTGTGGCTTATTGCTTTTGCTTATTTCTTGTTGCATTAGGTGTATTAAATTAGTTTAGAAAGCTTTTTAGGAAATTTAGCTTATTTTGAGCTTTTTAGAGCTTATTTTCAAATCTGCCAAAAAGTCCCCTGGTGCAAAAGCCTGTTTTGACAGCTTCTTTAAGCTGTCATTCAGCTTACCATTTTCTTTCTTTTTAGCATTTTTGGCTAGCTTATAGGGTGTGCTTTAAGCCCCTATAAGCTCAGCCATTGGGTCCCACTTTAAGGGCTTAAAAATAAGCCCTAAAAGTGCCCCAAGGGCCTGTTTGGCCTGTAGCCAAACCCCCTTTGGCTTAATTTGCTTATTTTAGCTTATTTCTCTTTCATTTTGGCTTATTTATGTTTAGGGTAGCTTATTAGGTTAGTTTAGGTTAAATTTACCTTAGTTAGCTTTGCTTAGAGCTTATTGCAACTTATTTGAGTGCTTAGCCTAAATTTCTAAGTGATTAAGCTTTTCTAAGCTTATTGCTCTTTCAAATTTGCTTATTTAGGGCCTGCACTTGCTTATTGTAACTAGTAAAGTTTAAGTTGTTAGCTAGTTAGCCTTATATAGCTTATTTGCATAGTGATAACTTTTTAAGAATCCAAAAAAGAAAAAAAAATAAGCCTTAAGCTTACTTAAGCCATTCTGTCACTTTTAAGCTCATTTTCCAGCTTATTTATAAGCTTTTGTAAAAACTTGTAGTTTTAAAAATTGCTTATTTATAAGTTTATAAAAAAAATTTGAAAAAAAAAATAAAAAGGGGAAGGCCAAGGCCCCGGGTGAGCAAGACTCGAACCCGGGACCTCAAAGCCCTCAACCCTTTATAAACACACACACACTACCGCTGCGCCCTTGGGTCTTTTCTGTTAGACCTTTGGGCGCTTTGGTATTTAAGGGGGTTTTGGCCCATTAAGCTTATAAGCTGTTTGAGCTTATTCAACAGCTTATTTGATAAGCTGGTTTCTCCAGCTTATTTTTCTTAGGACCGTCACACTTTCAAGTATTTTTTGTAAATTTTTTAGATTTTTTATAAACTTTTAGTATTTTTTATAATTTATTTTCTTTACAAACTTTAAAAAATCATAAAAAATAAAATATTAATCAGAAAAATATAAACTTTTTTTTAAAAATTTTCTTTTTTCATATATTTTGTAGGAAAAATGTTAAAAGTTTCGTAGGTTCATTTTTTCAAAAATTCATTTTCTAAAGAACGGGATTTGTCCCCGTTTTTGTTTTGACTCGTTTTTGGGTCAAACGACCTCCGTTTTTAGTCTAGTTTTTTTTAAACTTCGTTATTTGTCATTTAGAATCTATTTTAGCTTTTAAATTTGTTCTAGGGTTTAAATTGCAAAATTTAGGTTTTTGACCCTCGCTTTTCGTGCCCGCTTTAGGATTTAAGTTATTTAGCTTTCGTTTTTAGGTTTTATTTAATCGTTTTTGCATATTTAACTTGTAGAAATAGAAAACCAATCCTAATTTAGTCATATTCAAACATCGTTTATCAATTCGTCATTCGATTTTCCATTCAAGCCTCGTTGGGACTTAACGACCCGGGAACTCATACTTCCGGTTACATATATATTTTATTTTGTGAATTATTAACCAATCCCTGGTCAAGGGTATTGGGTTGATTGTTTGCTTATATATTATATATATATTATTGACGAATCAACAGTGAACCCACAAATGGTTCAAATGCAGATATCATTAACCAATATGAATGCGAACAAACTCTTGATGTCAGTGCAGGTACTCTTAACTTAAGTGCATGTATATCTTTCAATCCTAAAAAGGAAGGACTCAGAGTTTGGTTGCTGAAAAAACTGATATCGTAGAAACCAAGGCTTCAAGGAATTCTGATCTGATGAACATGCAATGACTTTTGATCATAACAGTTCAGAACTCAGAATTCATGACCACAGCAATGAACAATCAAGTTTAAAGTTGGTTCCAAAAGTTGTTCCTCCAGCAGACAAGACAGCTACATCACAACAAGAGTTGGAATTACTATTTATTCCTATGTACGAAGAATACTTTAATGCAGGAAATCCAAGTGTGTCAAAGACTTCCGCTCTCTCTGATAATCTTCAACAACATGACACACAACCTACAGCGAATATTCACCCTACATCAGAACCGATTAATCCACCAACAAATGTCAATGTTGAGGAAATTATGTAAATATTTTTGAGAAAAACCAAATACAAAAATATAAAATTTCAAAAAGCAAATATAAAATCAGAAAAATTTCCAAAAAGAAACTTCTCGACATGTCTCTTGGAATTGATAACATTTACATACCTTGAAATGTCGATTAATATTGACACGGGCGTGTAAATGAAGTTCGAGCATGAGTTCAAATGCTTTCAAAACATATCATTTCTAATTTTTCTTCATGGCTTATGTGCAAATCTCAGTACATAACCCGGACTTCAAATAAAAGAAAGTTTATCTATAAAGATAACTTATCCTAACAACGAGAAAATTAATTTTTCTCGGACTTGAGCGGTTCCTACAAGACATTCAAAGTTTTGAGCTTAAGAAAAGGAAAGTGTACGCATAAGTGCACTTACCCTTAGAGTTAGAAGAGAAGTCTTCTAACATATATTTCTCAAAGAGTTGAACACAATTTTTCAAGAATTTCTCAATGACAATTCAAAATCTTTCAAAATTGTGTGTTCAATACTCCATCCCTCATAAAGTTTTACAAAACAATTCTTTTACATTTGGTATCATTTTCAAAATGAGTCAATGTTTGAGGGGGAGTTTTTCGAAAAACAATGTTTTAATGTTGTTGGATACATCATCACATGACAATTCTTATGTATTCAACACATTATAAAAAGTCTTAATAACAACTCCATAATAATAATGACAATTAAATAGAATGTTCGTTATAAGATGATCTAGTGTCTGAGCACAATTTTTCAAGAATTCTTCAATGACAATTCATAATCTTTCAAAATTGTGGCTTGACACTAACTCAACATTAATTTTATATTCATTTTACAACTTGGTATCATTTTTTTGTGTCAAACATATGTAAAATTGAGGGGGAGCAATACATGTTCCATATAATTCATGCTGATAACATTTTTTCTCCCCATGGAATTTTCAAGACAAATTTTAATCACCTGGTATTTTAAAAACTAAGTGCATTAGTATTTAAAATAAGGGGAGAAATGTAATTAAAATGTGATCTAGAAAATAATAAGTGTTCTAAAGACTCAAGAGTGAAAAGTGCTTTATACTTACCCACATGTGTAAAACATTTTTGTTTATCAATGCACGTGTGAAGGGGGAGTTTTTCAAAAAGATGAAACTTTCAGATTGCTAAACGTTTTGATATTCTATCAAACACTTTGACTGAGTTTTCAATGGTTTTTATGGTTACGATCTTACACCCAACAACCTTTTAATTTCATGACGATTCTGAAGTCATAAGGTGGTTAGGTTAGGAATCAATGATCCAACCAGAACCGGAGGGATCTACCCAAGGACAATCCATAGCTAGAAATAGTAGTCCTTAGGTATGACTGGAGATGAATGAGTAAAGGGAATAACGCCGACTAAGATTAAGCTAACACCGGAACAATCACAACAAGGTGTTAGTAATGACGTCTTGGTAAGCATTGAATGGGTTAAAGAATTAAAAAGAAATGTATGGATAAAGGGTGAAAAGAAAGAAGCCCTCCACACACTTTAGGCAGAAACCGGGTAAATACATAATCTATCGGTTTTCACAGAGATGAATTTTGATATTGAAGAATGACATCATGGACCCCATGATGCAATGCACAACCCTTCCCAGCCATTCAAGTTTCTTTTAAAAGATACTTGTCTCATTTGTTACGGAGATACACACGACTTCTATTGACTTTCTCACTCTGAGTTAGTTGATATTGAATATGTGTCAGTCTACTCCAGCCTCCGAGTACTAAAACCAAAACGCATTAATCGAGTCTAGATCCAAGAGATCAATAAAATAAATCTCATTAGGACACATTCCATAACAAACACTTGTTGAACTTCATTAAGTTCACAAGCTGTTATCAAGATTCCTATGCATTATCCTTGTGATTATGCCAGAACATTCAGAGTGATACTCTTTAGTATTCACATTGACGAATGGAAATCCTTTCAGAGTCAACATCAAATAGCTCTGCGGTAGGTGAATTGCGATATTCTATATGAATCAAGCTTGTGTTAACTGGATATCGATGCGGGCCATTAAATGAATTGACGACTTAATCAGAAAGATAGTAACTATCTGATTCACTCTTACCGTGTTGTTAGCTTTGAGATGTTCCGGTAATGAAAACAAGCAAGCATGGTGAATCTAATACTTCTGTGTTAGAAGATCCTACGCTTTGAGCTGGAAACCCTGTCAAGGAGAATCTACCTGATCACAGGTACAATATTTATACTGTAAAACGGTCCTACAGAACCGGAGGTTAATGCAACCGAATCTCGATGAATAACAAAGCTATATTCGTCCATATATGCTGTTTATTACTAACATTCAAATGTAGGTACAAACATCGGTGTTGCAGCCTCATTCCAGCAGAGTCGAATTCATAACCACATGCTCATGCTCAAACTACAAAGACATACTATAAGCATCAAGATTCAATAATCAAGAAAGCTCAAGAATTCATGACAAAGACTTCTGCAAACTCTGATATACAAGATCTTCCTTCAAGACATCAAGTCTATTAAGGGAGATTGTTAGCAAGCTTTTAAGACGATGCAAAGTATGAGCATGTTGGTCAAGACACAAGATCGCAAGGTAGCAAGGAACTCAAAGAGAAAGATTTAAAGATCTCATAATCAAAGACGAAGTCGAAAGACAAGGACAAAGGCTCAAGATCAAAGATCACATATCATGAAGGAACAAGCCCACAACATGATAAAGACTAAAGATTCTTAAACTTCATGACAAATCAATCTCAAGAAGTTCAAGGAAGCAAGATTTAAGATCTCACCTCAGGAATTCGAAGACCATACATTAGGGGAGATTGTTAGCCTCAAAATACGTTTTTGAACATGGAAGCTCATAATCTGCAGGAAGCCTCGCTTCGGGGGAGATTGTTAATCTTAAAATATTGAGTCAAACAAGGAAGCTCGGCTACAAATCATGAAAGCTTGGTCTTTAATTAACTATACGTTGTAATAGGCTAGAAAGGGTAAACGAGCTCGTTTATGTAATCTAATTGGTCATGTGTATCAGGCGTAAGCCCAACCAAAACCCGAGCCCGACCCGTGTTAGTAAAGCTAGGCGTCCAATATGTGATGTCTAACTATAAATACCCCTCTCCAAGGATGGATAGGGTGTTGGTTCTCATTGTAATTTTCACATAATAGTAATCAACCATTCTTATTTTCTCTCTACTTTCTCTCTCTTATTTCTCTCTCTAAACTTATTCCTTCTCTTTTCTTGTTTAATTCGTGTACTAGTAATGAAGTGAAGTGATTTTAGGTTACCGACACCTATGTTTATTCATAATCATAAGGATCATCTAGGCAAATTTGATGCAAAGGATGATGATGGATATTTTCTAGGATACTCATTTGTCTCTAAAGCCTTCAGACTCTATAACACAAGAACATAGTATATGCTTAATTACACATACCATTTTCTACTAAAACCAGACTTAAATGACCAAAAACGTACCAAAAATACATTGTATGTGTATGTTTTCACTTATATTGTGCAGGAAACGGATATTCGAGAAAAGGACGAAAAATGAAGCCAAAAACGACAAAACCGAGCACGGAATGGAAAAGCGTGAAAAGTCAAAGTCAACCAAATAGTCAATAAAGCCAAAGTCCAAGTCAACCCCGACAATAGTCAAAGTCAAAGACAGAGCCGAAACTGAAGAAAAACTTAATGGGCCAACCCGTACCCATCTAATGGGCCGGGACAGCCCATTAAGCTTTTATTATGAAGACTTATAAGCCTTTTAAAGATAAAAAGGGCCAATTCCTTTTTATTATAATAACCGACCCAATCCAAGCCCAATCCATAAACACATTTAACCCATTAACAAACTATTAAGTCATATAACCCTTTAACCCTTAACTGTCGTTAAGTCCCATGAACTAACTTTGCAATACCATATAACACCCTAAGGGACCAATCCTGCCAAGTCCTTTAAACTTCCATTTCCACAAAGGACTAAAACTGCGATAACAAGTTACACAATGAGGGACTATACTTGCCATCTCCCAAAACTTAAACCCAGTTAAAACAAAACAGAACCCTTTCCCGCCAATATCCTATTCACCTTTCCTTGTCCCTCTCACCTCGTTTACTGTTCACACCAAGCCAAAAACTTCACTCTCACTCACATGATGCCATAGACACCTTGGCAATCCCTCAATACCCTATTGGACAATGAATCAAGACAAAGGGTTAATGGTTGAGATCAAACGTATTGGGTACCAAGCATAATAGATGGCTGAGATTGCTTGGGATCTCTCTCACACAACTAACACAACCCTTGGACCCTCTCTATGAAGAAACACAGCAAGAGAAGACTCAAGATTTAGCTTTTATTATAAAATAGGACCATTTGTAGTTTATAGCTTTTGTCGAATTTCTGTTAAGTCCATGTATTTGTATTAACAAAATTTGTACCATTTTAAATACTGCATTTTTAATATATTGTCATTTAAATTACTGTCTTTAAACTCCAAGCATTGTACTTTTTTTTAGTTAATGAAATTTACAAGTTTTCTTTAAATACTGTCTTTTACCTTAATTGTCATTTAAATACTGTTTTTAAGCTCTTGTTTAAGCTTTTGAGTCATTGAAAGTTTAAATAAAAGTTTGTTTACCTTTCTGTCATAAAATTCAAAAAAAAAGGGATCTATCAAAAAAGCAAGGAGCAAGGTGAATATTGGATGGCCTTGGTTTAGAGATTCTTGGGAAGCACATAGGTTGGTTTATAAGCTGTTTGAGGGCTTATTTCCTTGCCATAAGCTTTGGACTTTTGTAAGTTTCCATTTTCCATTGTTTGCTTATTTACTATTCAAGTGCTTATTTCTGCTTATTTACTGCTTAATCTTGCTTATTTATGTCCTTATATGCTTATTTGTCTTTACTTGTTGCTTATATGTTACTTGTTTAAGTTTTTCCTTTAAACTGTCCACTTTTGGTTAAATCTGTCTATTGCCTTTTTGCTTATTTAGGTGCTTATTTTTGTTTGGATTTTGCTTATTTATGCTTACTTTGTTTATATATTTATCTGTCTTCAAAATCTTGTGCTTAAATCAGTCTAATTTAGCTTAAAATTTGATTTAGAAAATTTAAAGGGGTGTTTGGGTCAAGGGGTTAAAGTGGGTAAAATTGGTTTAAAAACCTATTGGGTCACTTGGCCACTTTTGGTCAGCCTTTTTAAGTTGTTTATAAGTTGTTTTATAGAGTTTTAAGGTCTCAAAGTCTGTTTTTAAGTTTTGTCAAAAAGGGTTTTCAAAACTGTGTTCTAAAACAGTCTCATAGTTCTTATTTGATTGAGATTTTAAAACCAGTAGGGTGAGTGTCCTTTAGTATAGTTTTTGTGTTGTTTTTAAAGTGTCTAATGCAGTAGGGTGAGTGTCCTTTAGTATAGTTTTGTTTTATCAAATCTGTCATAAGTTTTTGTTAAGTGTCTTTGAGTCTAAAAGTCCCTTTTTCATTTTCAACTTTCAGCTACTTAAAATAGTTTTTAGGTCTTGAAATTTTGAGCATAAGCACTTTTGTTGGTGAACTCCATCTGTTTTTACTTATTTTTCATTTTGAAGCTTGTTTATTAGCTTATTTTGTAGCCTGCTTTTAGCATCTAGTCTTTTAAGAAAACCAAAAATTGCATACCCTGTGTTGAGTGTTAAGCCCTTTTTACAGCCCTTTTTCCTAGCTTAATTTAGTTTCAAACTCTTTTATCTTTGCTGATTTAGATGGCCCTAAAGCTAGGCTTTAAGTATATGAACCTTATAGCCATAAGGTTCCATTTTTGTGCTTAAAAATAAGCCCAAAAAGTCCCCCTGTGGCTGTTTGGCTAGTAGTTTTTAGCCATAGAGATTACTGGCTTTTTAGGACTTTCTAGCTTATCTTCTTTGCTTATTAGTGTTTAGAATTGCTTATTAGGTTTAGGGCTTTAAATGTTTTAGCTTGTTTATCTTTTTACTTGCTTATTGTGTCGTAAAAAAAGGGTCAACGGTTTAGCATTTAGCCTTTAGTGTAAATTAAGCAATCTGCCATTTTCTTTTGCTTATTTCGTGCTTATTTTTAAGTTTTTAAAAATTTTCCTTTATTAAAGTTGGTAGTTTACAACTTATTTATATGTTGTATTAGAAGTTTTTTTTTAAAAGCAAAAAGGGGAAGGTGGAAGTCCAAGGTGAGCCAAAGCTCGAACCCTGAACCTCAACACCCTCAACCCTTTATAACACGCACACTTACCGTTGCGCCATTGGGACTTTTTCGTTATAGTCCCAAGTAGCTTGGTATTTAAGGACGTTTTGGCCCTTTAAGCTTATAAGTTGTTTTAGCTTATTAACAGCTTATTTTGATAAGCTGTTTGGGGCATCTTATTTTTCTTAGATCCAGCTTAGTTCAAAGCATTTTCCCTTAATTTTTTAGATTTTAATAAGTTCGTTTAATATTTTTAATTAATTATTTTTATTAAAACAGTTTTTAATTCATTAAAAATTAAATAAAAATCAAAAAAATATAATTTTTTTTAGAAAATTTTCTTTTATCATTTTGCACCTAGGAAAATTAAATTTGCTTTCGTAGGGTTAATTTTGCAAATTTTAGTTTTTTAAAGAACGGGATTCGGATCCCGTTCTCGTTTTTAGGTTTAAATCATTTTTAGCTTTCGTTTTTAGGTTTTCTTTAATTGTTTTTGCATTATTATCGTAGAATTAGGAAACCAAAAATCTTTGAACCATTCAAAAATGCGATCACAAACGTAATCCGATCTTCAATTCACGCCTCATTGGGAGAACGACCAAGGAGATTTTTGATTTTCCGTTGGTCTTGTCCTCGGTTAATCATCTCAAGCATATCGGCATTGATCTCCTTGCGTTATGTAATAGGAAGATTGGTATTGGTTCCCTCACCAGTTTTTGGAATGAAGCTTGGAGTAGTGCCAGCCCCCTTAAAAATCTCTACCCGCGTATTTATATGCTTGATTCTGATAAAGGGTGCACGGTCTCGTCCAGGTTAAACGGATGCGAGTGGTCTTCTGTTCTTAGAAGACCTCCTAGAGGAGGAGTTGAGTTGCTTCAATTTAATGGTTTAATGTCCTCTATTGGGGAAGTTGCTCTTTCTGATCATAAGGATTCGTGGTTATGGTCTCTCAATTCTTCTAATGAATATACAGTTGCTTTTGTTCGTGCTTTGGTTGATGCCGATACCTTAGTCGTGGATACTACTGCTACTCGTTGGAATCGTAATGTTCTCATAAAAGTTAATGTTTTTTTGTGGAGATTGGCTCTTAATAAGCTCCCGTCTAAGGTGAATTTAGATAGGATTGGCATCGATGTCGACTCGACTTTATGCTCTATTTGTGGTGAAGATGTGGAAACTGTCAATCACATTTTCTTCTCTTGCGAGATGGCTAAGGATTTATGGGCGTTGTTGGCTAAATGGTGGAGTCTTGACATTCCTATTTGTTCTAATTTTTCGGAATGGAGCTCTTGGTTAGGCTCTTTGCACCTTTCGTCTAAGAAGAACCTCTTTTTGGACGGGGTTGGTGGGACTCTTTTGTGGTCAATTTGGAACTTTCGCAACCGGCTACTTTTCACGGTTCCTCCTCCTAAGAAGGCGGTTTTATGGAATAATATTGTGTCTCAATCTTTTCTTTAGATTTCATCTAGAAATCCCAAGCTTAATTTTAGTTTGGTAGGTTGGATTCAACATCCTGTAGTTTCTATTGCTTGTATGTAATCTTTTCTAGCTTTTGCTAGCTTTAATAAATATCCGCCATTCTAAAAAAAAGGAATTTCTTATAATCTTTCGGAATACGTATACTATAATTGAATTATAATTATTGATTATTATTATATATTTATATATAGTAAGAAGTCTTTGGTTATCATTTTGGTGCCATTGTCGGGGAGGCTTGTGAGATTATCGTTTTATCGTTTGAAGATTAGTGTTTGAATTTGTGAATATTTTCATAAAAAAACCAAAAATATTTTATTTCTCAAATTTTGTGAATATCAAGTAATCAATAACACCAAATAAAGTCCCAATTAAAAGATTCAAAACTTGCCTTTGTGTCACTTGTCAAGCACGGCTCACCTTTAATTGATTAACAAACTCAAAGAGGGGTATAAGGAGGGTTGTTCCGAGGAACTACAACCTGAAAGGAGAAGGTTTTTAATAGCTTCGCGCTTTCCCGCTCCTCCGCTCCTTTGTGCGTTTTTCTTTTAAAGAGCTACCGTGAAGCAAGTTGATTATTGGTTTAAGTTCTTCGGTCTAATTAAAATAAATTGAGAATTAATTGCTCGAAAAACCAAAAATAATCTCCTTTAACCTCTTTGCCATTTAATTCTTCTTCCTATCCCTCTTAATTGTTTAATTCTTATGGCGTCATTCGACTATCGTCATTGTTTTCATTATAAAAGTCGTATGAACGAAGATGGAGATCATTGTTTACGGTGTATTTGTGAGCAGTGTGGAAATAACTGTAGAGATGGATTTTGTTATATGTGCAATTCAGTCATTAATCCAAATCCCGATTCTTTTAATAATTCTCCAAACTTTTCCGACTACACTCCACAACCCCACTATCAGACGTACTCTTGTGAGTTATGTGGGAACGATGCCCATTATGGTTACGATTGTCCACCTCAAGTCCCGTTTGTCTACAATCAGGACCCGTGTTTTAATCAAAACTAAGATAATTTTCCACAAACTTCACCGAGTTTTCAACAATAATATATTTGTTGTACCCGTTGTGGGGGGGTCCTCATGAGACTTTTCAATGTGATAAATTGATCTTCGATGAGCCTTATTATGAAAATTGCGAGGGTCCTCACGAGACTTTTCAATGTCAACCGATGAATTATTACGAACCAAATCCGTGTTATGATTCTAATTATTCCGGTTTTGACCAAATTGAACCCCCGCAGTTTCCCGTCATTCATCAACCTTCTCAAGAGATGAGTATCCAAGATATGGAGGATCTGAAGCAGCAGTATTTAGATGAAATAAAAACTTTAATTAATGAAAAGGATTATCGTAATGGGAGGATTGATATTGAGATTACGATAAATAAGCTTAAGGGAAATTTCAATGAAATGAGTATTGAAATTAATAAAAAGAAAAAGCTTCAAACACTAGAGTATGTGGCTAATCTTAGTACTTATGCGTCGTGACATTTCAACTCTTTTTGCTACGACGATGATGATGACGAGGAATATACTATTGCAATCACACCCGAGGAGCCCGTTGACTCTCTCATAATGGAGGATGAGTATCTTGACACTATTCTGAAAACGGAATCGGACGAATTCATAAAGTCTAGTGTTGAGAACCTTGTCCCAACCCCAAGTGAGTCCGAGGATTTCTCCGATATCGAAAGTGAGTGTGATGTGCCCGATTGAGATGATTCTCAAACGACAAATTTTTCAATGTTTTCCAATCCTCTCTTCGACGATTCTACCTCTAGTGATGACTAGTCAAGTCATGAGGAGGTTATTCACGAAATGAGTTTTAAAACTTATTCGAACCTTCTTTTTGATCTTGACGAGGAAATCATTTCTAGTGAGTTTAATTCGATTCATAATGAAGACCTCGATTCTATGCCAAAAGATGTTCGTTTTGATGCTGAGTCTTATCTTCTTGAATCATTAGTCAATCATGATACCTTAATGGCTTCCCCTCCCAAGATTGATTTTCTTCTCGGTGAACTCACTCGTCTCCAATCAATTCCATCGGGAATTGATAATATCAACCTTGATTCGGAGGGTGATATTTTGTTTTTGGAGAGTTTGCTTTACGATAACTCTTCTCCCCGACCACCGGAAGCTTTTACAAAGACAATTATAGTTACTATCATCGAGTCTCTTCCTACATTTCCTATCCCCGTTAAGGATAGTGACTCTCTTAGGGAAGAGATCGATGTATTTCCCGGTCCGGATGACTCAATACCACCGGGTATTGAGAGTGATGATTTCGACTCGGAAGGTGACGATAATTCTACTTCCCTTCCCGAGTTCGAATCATTTCATGTTGATTATCCTGATTTGAGAGATTCAACCATTGATGTGGTGGAAGATATCCCCGTTGATGTGCCTAACATTTTGCCCACCCATCCTACCCTTCATATGGATTTCGACTTCATTCCTTTTCATAATGATCTCGGATCCGATCTTGATGTTTCTTCTCCTTCCGGAGATAGAAACAAGATTTACGATCCGGGGATATGAATTGAAGTCGAATCCACGAGATTTCTTTCTTCTTTTTCCCCCGTGATTGATACTTTACTTCCATTTTCATCCGAAAATGAAGTCAAAGTTTTCAATCATGGTGTTCTTGCTACAAAGGAGAAATCTTCTCCTTCTTCATCACATCGGCGCTTTAAAGCTTCCAAGCTTTTTCATCATTCACATCGGCGCTTTAAAGCTTCCAAGCTTTTTCATCATAAAAGCCCGATGTTGATTCATGGAGAGAACACTCCTAATTTGGGTGTTCGTCATCCCCATTTTTATCCCCCTTGACAAAGCTCAAGTATGGGGGGATCAGGTCAAGCTAAGTGACCTTAAACAAGCGCTTCGTGGGTGGCAACCCATGCTTATCCTAATATAATATTAGTAGTAATGAATAAGTGTCTTTTTTGTTGTGTGAGAGGCTCGCCTCTACCTTTCCCGTGTTTTGTGTTTTGTGGTTTATTATCCAGGATTTCCCAGATTGTGATGACTCTCGTGCTCGCGGTTTTGTCCTTCATTCACTCGAGTTTCACATCCTCAACTTCATTTTGGGAATCCCAATATCCTAATCTTATCGACTAACGTTTTTCTTTTGGCATACCTAATAAACGGCCTTAGATTTACGTAGGTACCCTTTAAAACATTGAGGACAATGTTTGATTCTAGTTGGGGAGATCTTCGATTTGATTGTGCATGCAGCCGTTGTTTTCACGTAATCCCGTTTTTACCACCAAAATACCAAAAAAATTTAAAAATTTTAAAACAAAATAAGTGTTTTCTCACAATTTTGACTTTCCTTCTGGGTAGAATAAGAATAAATTTTGACTCGATCGAGCGTGTTGAGCTCTAGCTTGTTCCTTAACTTTTAGACTAAGCATTTGAGGATCTTTGCGAAGAACGAAAAATGATAGAGTTAAGTATGAGTTTGATGCTAAACAAGGATTAGTTGGAAATCTTAAGAGCTCATAAGACTTAGAGGTTATTGTCTGCTAACTAATACTGTTTAGATAGCCCAGCCCTTTATCCTACTCATACTTGAGCAGCTCTCGTAAATAAGACCAGTCATCAGGCAATTCCTATCTTACTAAACACCCCTAGTGCTTGCCTCAGCGTTTCCCAAAATATCCACTAGTGAGTTACTATACTACTACGCATCCAATACAACAATTTTACCCCCAGTCTCCTTTGCGACCACCGCCTTCCCTCGTCACACTCTTGCACTCTTCCCGTAGTTCACTCTACATTTATACTTATACATTTTCTCTAAAATCGAAATTGCCTCTCTATCATCCAGTTGGTATTTTTATGTAAAAAAAAAATATGGTAATAATAATTATAACGTCATGGGCTAATAACAAGTTTACTGCATCTTGCCGGCTCACAATCCGATATTGCACGTCTTTTAAATAAGGAACTTAGTTTTTATATAAGGTCTGATAAATGTTTGATGCATTTCTTTTTTTTTTGACGGCTCACAACCGATGTTGCAGCCTTCTAAAAGGTCGAGGATTTCCTTAAGAATGAATAATTGTATTAAGTGTAGTAAACGTAAAAAAATGTGGTAATAATAATAATAAACTGTGGGCTAATAAAAGTTTGCTGCATCTTGCCGGCTCACAACCGATGTTGCAGCCTTCTAAAAGGTCGTGGATTTCATTAGTTTAATGGATGTGTAATTATATTAAGTGTAGTAAACTTGATTTAATAAATATAGGGAAAATCTTTTTTTCTTAAATTTAAATATGCTTTTGAACTAAGACTATTTCATTTTAAGTTTTTCTAAATAAGCTATGTATATACGGGAAACCTAAGAGTTTTTGAAACTGGAACGTGAAGCATAGAATTTTGCAAAACGTTGATCCATAGTTGAAATTTGAAATGGCAGATTCACCTAAGATATAATAATTGTTGGGAGTGAAAAGTTCACAAGTTACAAACATGAGTAGTGTTAGCATCTTAACTTATATTTAACGGTGATTTCGTTTTAAGCTTGGTTTGAAATAAGTGAAAAGTCGGGAACGATGAATTTATCCTTTTTGGGGCATTCTAGGATTGAAATGCGTCTTGTTCTATGATCCCTAAAAGTTATAAAATAACGAAAGTCAAATAAGTTAGTTAGTTGCTTAAAAAGAAAAGTACAAAAAATGAGAAGAAAAAAAATACAAAAATATTAGTGGTAGTTAGTGTATATATTTAAAAATGGTAAAAACGGGGCTTTTTTAAACTCTTGATTCTTTAATTCTCCTTGACGAACACTTAGCTACTTTTTGAGGTTATTAGTCAAGGGGGATTAAGAGTCTTAGTTTTCTTAGTGCTTACGTATAGCATTGCGTGAGGACACGGCAATAGTTTAGTATGGGGACACGGCAATAGTTTAGTATAGGGGATTTTGGTATGTGCTTAATTACACATACCATTTTCCATTAGAACCATACTTAAATGATCAAAAACGTACCAAAAATACATTGTATGTGTATGTTTTCACTTATATTGTGCAGGAAACGGATATCTGAGAAAAGGACGAAAAACGAAGCCAAAAATGATAAAACCGAGCACAGAAAGGAAAAGCGTGAAAAGTCAAAGTCAAAGTCAACCAAAAAGTCAACAAAGTCAAAGTCCAAGTCAACCCCGACAAAAGTCAAAGTCAAAGACGGAGCCGAAACCAAAGAAAAACTTAATGGGCCAACCCGTACCCATCTAATGGGCCGGGACAACCCATTAAGCTTTTATTATGAAGACTTATAAGCCTTTTAAAGATAAAAAGGGCCAATTCCTTTTTATTATAATAACCGGCCCAATCCAAGCCCAATCCATAAACACATTTAACCCATTAACAAACTGTTAAGTCATATAACCCTTTAACCCTTAACTGTCGTTAAGTCCTATGGACTAACTTTGCAATACCATATAACACCCTAAGGGAACAATCCTGCCAAGTCCTTTAAACTTTCATTTCCACCACGGACAAAAACTGCGATAACAAGTTACACAATGAGGGACTATACTTGCCATCTCCCAAAACTTAAACCCAGTTAAAACAAAACAGAACCCTTTCCCGCCAATACCCTGTTCACCTTTCCCTGTCCCTCTCACCTCGTTTACTGTTCACACCAAGCCAAAAACTTCACTCTCACTCACATGATGCCATTCCACCTTGGCAATCCTCGACAACCTTATTGGACAAAGGAAAATTACAAGGAATGAAAGGCTGCGATTGTTTGACTTGGGCTCAAAGCATAATGGATGGCCAAGATTGATTTTGGGATTCCTCTCACACAACAAACACACCTCAGAACTCTCTCAGTGAAGAAAGCTTATTAGCTTTTGTCGAATTTTAGTTAAGTCCATATCTTTGTATTAACAAAATTTGTACCAATTTTAATACTGCAATTTACTTTTAATTGTCATTTAAATACTTGTCATTTACTTACTTGCATTGTAATTTTATTAAGTTAATGAAATTTTCAGTTTTTCTTTAAATACTTGTCTTTTACATTACTTGTCATTTAATCACTGTTTTTAAGCACTTATTTAAGCTTTGGAATCATTCAAAACTTGTTTAAAAGTTTGTTTAATTTTCTGTCTAAAAAATTAAAAATTCACAAAAAAAAAGAATTTGTCCAAGAAAGCAAGGAGCAAGGTGTATCTTGGATGACCTTGGTTTAGAGCTTCATGAGAAGCACATAGGATTGGTTTTGTGACTTTGAATCATTGCCAAAAGCTTGGACTCTTATAAGCTCACTTTTTTTAATTTTTGCATTCTACTGTTCATTAGCTTATTTTCTGCTTATTCCTGCTTTTTCTTGCTTAATTCTGTTTGTTTATGCTTATTTCTCTCTTTTTAATGCTCACATGTCATTAGTTTAAGATTTCCTTTTTAACTGTCTTGATTTGCCTTTTACTGCTTATTACTCTTTTGCTTATATAAGTGCTTATTTTGGTGTTTTATTTACTGCTTATTGCTCATTAGTGTTTGCCATTTATCTGTTTTTCAGAAACCTAGCTTAAATCTTTACAATTTAGTTTAAAATTTGATTTTGAAAATTTAAAGGGGTGTTTGGGTTAAGGGGTCAAAGTGGGTCATTTTGGTTGAAAAACCCTTTGGGTCACCTAGTCAACTTTAACAAGCCTTCTTGAGTTGATTTAAATCTGTTTTTCATAGGCTTTAAGTTTTTAAAATTGTTTTTAAGTTTTTCTAAAAGCTTCTTCAAAACTGTTGGGTCAAAACAGTTTTATAGGTGCTTATTTGCCATAGCTTTTAAAACCAACTTTTAAGAGCCATTTTTGTGTTGTCTTTGAGTGTCAAATGCATTAGTTAAAAGTCCTATAAGTTTACCTTTGTTTTATTAAAGTCTGTCATAGTCTTTTAGCAGTTTTTCTTTGTTTTAAAACAGCCCTTTTTAAACCCTTTTTTTAGAAAGTTTAAAGTGTTTTTAGAGCTTAAAATTTTGAGCATAAGCTCCTTTGATGTCAAACTCCATCTGTTTTAACTTATTTTTTAAATTGGAGCTTATTTTCTAGCTTATTTTGAGGTCTGCAGTAGCCTAGTTGCTCTTTAAGAAAAACCAAAAAAAAAAGTAGCCACTAAGTGTGAACTGCCCTTTTCTATTAGCTTTTTAATGGCTTATTTAAGTTTCAAATTGATTTTTCTTTGCTAATCTAGAAAGCCCTTAGGATAAGCTTTAAGCTCATATGAACCTTATAGCCATAAGGTTCCATTTTGGTGCTTAAAAATAAGCCCAAAAAGTCCCCTTGTGGCTGTTTGGCTAGTAGTTTTTAGCCATAGAGCTTACTGGCTTTTTAGGACTTTCTAGCTTATCTTCTTTGCTTATTAGTGTTTAGAATTGCTTATTAGGTTTAGGGCTTTAAATGTTTTAGCTTATTACTCTTTATCTTTTTACTTGCTTATTGTGTCATAAAAAAAGGGCCAACGGTTTAGCATTTAGCCTTTAGTGTAAATTAACCAATCTGTCATTTTCTTTTGCTTATTTCGTGCTTATTTTTAAGTTTTAAAAATTTTTCCTTTATTAAAGTTGGTAGTTTACAGCTTATTTATAAGCTGTATTAAAAGTTTTCTTAAAAAAAGCAAAAAGGGAAAGGTGGAAGTCCAAGGTGAGCCAAGGCTCGAACCCTGGACCTCAACACCCTCAACCCTTTATAACATGCACACTTACCGCTGCGCCCTTGGGACTTTTTCGTTATAGTCCCAAGTGGCTTGGTATTTAAAGACGTTTTGGCCCTTTAAGCTTATAAGTTGTTTTAGCTTATTAACAACTTATTTTGATAAGTTGTTTGGGGCATCTTATTTTTCTTAGATCCAGCTTAGTTCAAAGCATTTTTCCTTAATTTTTCAGATTTTTATAAGTTAGTTTAATATTTTTATTAAAACAGTTTTTAATTCTTTAAAAATTAAATAAAAATAAAAAAAATATAATTTTTTTAGAAAATTTTGTTTTATCATTTTGCACCTAGGAAAATTAAATTTGCTTTCGTAGGGTTAATTTTGCAAAATTTAGTTTTTTAAAGAACGGGATTCGGATCTCGTTCTCGTTTTTAGGTTTAAATCATTTTTAGCTTTCGTTTTTAGGTTTTCTTTAATCGTTTTTGCATTATTATCGTAGAATTAGGAATCCAAACCAAAAATCTTTGAACCATTCAAAAACGCGATCACGAACGTAATCTTATCTTCAATTCACGCCTCGTTGGGAGAACGACCCGGGAGATTTTTGATTTTCCTTTGGTGAAATGGAATTTCTTAGAATCTTTCGGAATACGTATACTATAATTGAATTATAATTATTGATTATTATTATATATTTATATATTTATTATATATTTATATATATTAAGAAGTCTTTGGTTATCAGAACACAACAAGTAGAAGAGACTTATCATGTTACCTTTGATGAGAGTATGGAAGCCATCAGGTTCACATATACCTCAGTAGATGAAATTGGTATTGATGATTCATCTAGATATCATCCTGATGAATTTCTTTAGGAAGATAACCCATCTAGACAATATCAATCAAATTCAAATTTTTCATACTACATCATTCCTCATGGTCGTTCACTCACTGAACTCACAAAAGACACTCATGTCCCTGAAGTGATTACTTCAAATGAATAAAACACACCTTACACTGAGGATGTTGAAGGTCATCCTGACCTAATAAACACTAAAGGGACTCAAGAACAAGAAGTTCAAAATGAACTAATCAACAGTCAACCCACTAAAGAAACTTCAAGGAATAATATTGAAAAATCAGTACCCAAACCTTCAGTCTCTGAAGTGCCTCAGTCTCAAATCATTCATCATGCATCAACTAATTCACATCCTGCTCCTTAGGATAGATGGTTAAGAGATCAACATTTTAAACTTGTCAACATCATTAGTAAACCCACTAAAGGCATGCTTGCAAGAAGTATGGCTGCCAAACTGATAGCTGCCTCAGCTAGTGAATGTCTATTTGCTAACTTTTTCTTTGAGATAGAACCTAAAAGGGTGTCTAAGGCACTAAAACATCCAGAGTGGGTTGATGCAATGCAAAAAGAGCTGAATCAGTTCTATAGAAACAAAGTTTGGACTCTTGTTCCACTGGCTTATGGAAAAGTAGCCATTGGCTCCAAATAAGTATTCAGGAACAAGAAAGATAAACTTGGAACTATTATCAGGAAAAAAGCAAGACTGGTTGCTCAAGGTTTTAGTCAGGAAGAAGGAATTGACTATGATGAAACCTTTGCACCAGTGGCAAGGATGGAATCCATTAGGATATTCCTTGCCTTTGCTACATACATGAACTTCATAGTTTTTCAGATGGATGTCAAAATTGCCTTCCTAAATGGAAAACTAAAAGAAGAATTTTATGTGAAACAACCTTCTGGCTTTGAAAGTAGTGAGTTCTTTGACTATGTCTGCAAACTTGACAAAGCCTTTTATGGACTGAAACAAGCACCCAAGGCATGGTATGAAACTCTATCTACCTTCCTTATTCAAAATAATTTTGTCAATGGAGGAATATATAACACTTTGTTTATTTATAGATCCCACGGAGATGTCCTCCTTGTCTAAGTATATGTAGATGACATCATATTTGGCTCAACAAATTATAAACTTTGTAAATAGTTTGAAAAACTGATGTATAAAAAAATTAAAATGAGTATGATAGGAGAACTCTCTTACTTTCTTGGATTACAAATCAAGCAGGATGACAAAGGAATATCCATTTGCCAAGAGAAATACACAAGGGACTTAGTGAAGAAATATGAGATCCCTGATAGTTCCTCAGTAAAGACACCCATGGTTCCTCCAAATAACCTAGGTCCTGACCTAGTAAACCAGTCAATGAGACCTTATACAGAGGAATGATTGGGTCTATGATGTATCTGACTGCAAGCAGGCATGATATCCAATCCAAAAGAATCACATCTCATTGTTGTAAAAAGAATCCTTAGGTACCTGAAAGGTACTCCATCCTTTGGTTTGTGGTATCCAAAGTGCTTAGGATTTGATCTCAAATGATACTTAGACTCATACTATGCTGGTTGCAATATGGACTGAAAAAGCACCTCTGGTGCCTCTCAAATACTTAGAGGCAAATTAGTTTGTTGGAGTGCCAAGAAATAATAGTCAGTGGCAATGTCCTCTGCTGAGGCTGAGTATGTTGCTGCTGTAGGGTGTTGTGCAAACATTCTTTTGATGAAAAGTCAACTCAGTAACTATGACATCCATTACAAGATGGTACCCATATTTTATGACAACACTAGTGCCATTGCCATTTCCAACAACCCAGTCCTTTATTTTAGAACTAAGCATATTGATATAAGATATCATTTCATCAAGGATCACATCCTAAAAGAAGATATTGAATTACACTTCATCCCCCACTAAGTATCAGCTAGTTAATATCTTCACAAAGCCCCTGGATGAACCTACTTTCACAAGACTGAAAGCAGAGCTAGGCATGCTAAACATTGATGATCAATCTCCCTAATCAATCATGTTCAGTATGGTGTAAATATTCTCCTCTCCCTGAAGCTCTCTCATTAATAACAAACATGACTCCCATGACACTGAGGGACACGTTAAATAGTGTAACTAAATTCTCTAAGTCCTTAGTTACTTAATGTCCTATGTTGGTGACTAAACACATTAAATAAGGAATAAATATTCCTTATATAACTGTCATCCAACAGTTATGGGTCCCATTTCTTTAATTTACACTCAAACATCCCTCTAAGCATTTAATGCTCACTCCCATAAACAATATCCTTTCCCAAAATGTCTTTTCACTTCTCACATAATCCGTTACCCCACATCATGCCCACAAAAAGTGCATGACACAATAACGGCTATACAGTTGCCATAAAAGATGGGATAGTGATAGCTATGGGTGGTATCATTTAATGCGTACATTAAATTATTTTCATAACTATTTTTAAAAAAGAATAATTTTTTTATGAAAACATTTTCACAATCTCACCTATAAATACCCCCCCTAAAACAAAAAAACACACAAAATTTTTTATCAAAGCAAAGAAACTCTACAGAATTTTTCTCTCATTAAAAAGTGTGTGTTCTTCATTGTTTTCTTCACAAACAATCATTTTGTGTATATCTTTTAAAGTGTTATATCACATACGCGCCAGCGATCTAAGTTATCCAACCTAGTGACCATCCGTTGTGATATAGTCTAAGCAATTTTCTTATCAAGTTGCATGAGCGATCTAAGTAAATACCAACTTAGTGACCATCCTTCTTGATAAAGTATCAATCTACGTGTCAGTAATCTTGGTTAGATTTGACCTTGTGACCATCCGTGTTTGATAGATTTGCCATTGTCCTTTCAAAACCCTAAAAATGGAAATCACCAAAGCAATCAAATATGCCCCTCAGTGTGGTGATTTGACTGTTGAGTCTGTCTAATTTCAAAGTAACAACTTTGCGGGTAATTTCAACTACCCACACAGTGTCCCAGCCTACAGAGAAATTTGCAAATTTTTGATGAACTGCTCTTTGGCTGAGGCTTTTACAAAAACACCTTTGGTGCTATACCAAAACTACCTCGAGGAGTTCTGGTGTACTGCTGTGGCTTCAGACCTAAACCACCAATTGATGACTCTAAGGCTCGTCCTCTTAAAGAGTTTATAATCAAGTTTACAGTGAAGAATGGCCAAAGGCCATTGAACCTTGACTATAAAACCTTTTGTGAATCTACAGGACTTGATTATAATAATAGCCAATATGTTAACCATCCCTTCACTAAGGAAGTAAAGGCTGAACTGGCCAAGATTGCAACAAATGAGGCACTGGTTTAAAAGAACCCTGTTCTGAAAACATCATTTCCTGTGGCTTGAAGGATCTTGGTGATTTTTTTCGTTCAGGTCCTCGGCGGGAATTACTCACCACCGAACAGTTGAATTCAATTCAACAGTTTCTGGTCTTCACTCTCCTCATAAGGACTAAGATCGACATAGGAGAGATCATAGTCAGTGATCTCATAACCAGGCTCATAGCCAAGACTAGGCAGAAATATGTTTCTTATCCTCGATTTGTCTCGTGTGCCCTAGAAAGGTTATCGGGTTCCAACTACTCCCAGGACCAAAAATTTAGGAATCTTCCTAACATCTTGAGTCAATCAAATTTTTCTAAGGACCCATCTAAAGTCACCCCCTTTGAATTGACGGCCTCCATGATTGAAGTCATCAATCAAGAATACTCATTGACTCAACTTCCTTTTTCTGAAAAGAAAAAGAAGAAAAGGAAAGCGCAGACAGTGACTAAGCCTACACCCAAGTCAGAGGGACCTGAGGCTTCAGGAGCACTCCCTCAAAAGAGTAAAAAGTCCAAGACTCAATCAAACTCCCTTGTTTAGGCTATTGTCACACCACCCAATGAGAAGGTGCCAGCGAAGGATTCTGATAAAACCCAGTTAGTCTCCTCGGGCCAAACTGCTCATCCTCAAGATACAGAGGGAATACATAACCCGTTGTTAAGGGATTATATTCTCCACTTTATGAAAGCACTCGCAAATCAAATCATTTGCCTGAGGGTAAATGATGTGTATTTTACAAGCTTTAAATTTATAATAACTAGATTTACCAAACGATCGACTAAAAACACAACACGTGCAAGTATACCCTTTCGTATGTAATATATCTTAGGTAAGTCCAAGTCGTTCCATGGGAATTGAAGTTTTCACGGCTTGTAATAATGGTGCTAATGTCAATTTGATTGTCACTTATCAAACTAACCAACGTGTATAAAATCAAGATAATAACGAAGGCAATTAAATACAAAGAACAAAGAAAATGATGAAATATGTTTGCTTAGGCATGATCACTAGGATATGTGAATGTTTAGGATAGTGTTTATAAGTTTAGAAATCAAGACAACACAAGTTATAAATTCTTTCAGCCTTTAAGTGTAACTAGTGATTATATCAATTAATAACAACGAATCCTTATGACCTTTAGATGTTATTATAACCAATATATATTGTGAAATGATAGAACAATAATTTATAAAGTACCCTTTCTGCCTATATACTTAGACAAATCATGTTTAACTATTTCGATAAACACATATCCCAACACTACATATCAAAGATCATAATATGCCTAAACAAACATAACTGACTACTCCATAATCAAACAAGTAACAAGCATGATAAACTCATAAATATCAGAAACATTCATATTAAATAAGTAATAGAAATGTACCAAATCCACAAGAGTATGTATGCTTAGAACAATTGCTTGTACCAAACATAGCTTTGCAACCCAAAATAACAATTGCAAGCCTTAACAACCACTCCTTATGCAAGCCTAAATTCACAGTAGTATGTCACACCTTCTGGAACTTGGAAGCAGGTAAGGAATCGTGCAGGAGCGATGGTGATGATGTCTTGGTACCGAAGGGTGTTTCCATCAAAGGTTTGTCAAGCCTTATCACCAAATTTCTCATGTCTAAGTTGTTGTATGAGTTGTGTATGTTTCCCTTGGAGTTCTGTATGGCGTACTTCTGGTCGTTTTCAGCTCTTAGACCAAAAACCAAAGTTGTAGATAATTCTTAACCCATCGCGTGGCCGCCCAACTCAATCCAAGTTCGTATGCTCAAGTTATGGCCAAAACAGTGGACAGGTGTCGGGAGATCTTTAACTTGAGTTATTTCTTTGTGTAAGCTTCATATCTTTGTGTATTCTTCTGTTCTCTTCCATGACACGTACCATGAACCTACAATAGCAAATATAATCTATTATGTATCGAAAGTTCATATAATTAACCAATAAATACATATAAAAGCTCAGATAACGCATATATAAATATGTATAAAATACGCGTTATCAAATCTCTCCACACTTAAACTTTGATTTCCCTCAAGCAAATCTAAGAAAAGAAATTTAGAAACAATGTCCTAAGTGACAAAATAAGGTAAAATTTAAATTTTAAAAATTTTGAATATAACGTAAATATTTTTATTTTATTATAAATAAGCGCAAAAGGCGCAAGTACCCCCCACACTTAAGAGTTTACTTGTCCTTAAGAAAAATAAGGAAAAAATTTAGATAGAAATAAGCTTTACAAAACAAAAATAGAATTCTAAAAAATATTTTTGGATTTTTAATATGTGAAAACAGAGACGTATGACAATACCCAATGATCTTCAAGTTGTTATAACATGACTATGCACCTCTCAAATAAGGAAAGTATAATTCACTCAAAATTCGTATGTGATATAATAGAGGGTAAAAAGGAAATCACACTCAACTGCTTAGACATGATTCATTAAGTTACCATAGGCCTGTACAAGAAACAAAACTGCACCGACATGACGTAAGCACCAGGTATAAATATCAAAAGAGGACTTTTATTCGGGTTGTAACGTTAGGCTAAGGGATGATAAGGGTGTGGATAAGGCATGAGAAAT
This sequence comes from Tanacetum coccineum, assembly GCA_026074375.1. Classification (NCBI taxonomy): domain Eukaryota; kingdom Viridiplantae; phylum Streptophyta; class Magnoliopsida; order Asterales; family Asteraceae; genus Tanacetum; species Tanacetum coccineum. The sequence continues at coordinate 31,873 of BQNB010070513.1, forward strand.
ATATACTAGAATTGGTTTTATAAAAATACATGTCGACAAGTCTAAGAACCCATGTTACTAGTTACTGAACACACCATAACCCGTGAGGTTATCGAACCTCTCAACAATATAACCGGCACATATCATAATATAATAATATGTCGCAAGTGCCAATAGTCCAACTCTTATTCATCACTTTTCTTTACCTTTTTTAATTCTCTTTTTTTGAATTTTTTTTTTCATACACTTTTTCACATATTTTTTCTTCCTTTTCTTTTTTTTCTTTTTTTCGATATTTTTTTTTCTTTTTCAATCCACCATTCACATTCAAACAACTAACAATTTTCTCACACTTGAGATAAGAATGCGCGACAAAAAATACAAAATTTAAAGTTTCAAACCTTCGCCTTCATTGAAATGTCACAACACTTATAGCAAAGTGCGAACAAACTATTAATGAAAATTCATCCGAACATACCAAGCAACTAGAAACCAACCATTTAGACTTTTGACAAGAGGTAAGGCTAGGCTAAAGGTTATATATTTTTGTATTTTTATTTTAGTGGACGAGAAAAATGAATAGAATGGCTCAGCAGTTTAAACTAGAGGTATCTAGCACTAAAGATGAGTGCTACAAAAAGGTTTTATTGGGTGATTAGCTAATTAGTGTAATTAGCTAAAAGAATAAATAATGTGTTAAATGGATGGCTAATTTGGGTTAAATCCTAAGGGTGCCTCTTTATCATAAAAATGTACATATATCACGCAAACGTGATCTCACTACGGTCTTATAATTATTATAAAGCACAAGTTCTAAAATCAATAAATTATCGTCACACTCATAAACAAAGGAATTTAAGCATAAAAGAGGTATGCTATAATAATAGGCTTGAAATCCTCACATATTTACTGGAATGATTATAAATGCACAAGTAATGTCATCGATCCCGAGTCAGATATGCTCTATCATTCGGGACACATTGTTGGGAATTAAACCTATCTCACTTAGTACTGCCAAGGGAAGAGTTAGTACTGCCAAGCTTAGTTAGTACTGCCAGTATAAAATGTTAGTACTGTCAGTTTATTAATACTGTTAGTATAATAGTTAGTACTGATAGTTATATAGTTAGTACTGCTAAAGTGATATGAATGAGATATATTTGGAATAGATATGCATTGATCACTTGACGCATTTTGTAAGCCCATTAGGGTTTCCTTGGTATATAAAAGGAACCCTACGACATA
>BQNB010070514.1:0-33096 GCA_026074375.1 Tanacetum coccineum
GTTTGAGAAACTGATGACAAAGAAATTTGAAATGAGTATGATGGGTGAACACACCTACTTCCTTGGATTGCAAATCTAATAGGATAACAAAGGAATCTCAATTTGTCAAGAACAATACACTAGGAACTTACTCAAGAAATATGAAATTTCTGATAGTTCCTTAGTGAAAACACCCATGGTTCCTCCAAACAACTTGGGTCCTGATATTGCTGGAAAGCTAGTGAATGAGACCTCATATATGGAAATGATTAGGTCACTGATGTACTTAACTGCAACAAGGCCTGATATCTGATTCTCCACAGTCTTATGTGCAAGATATCAGTCCAATCCAAAGGAATCACATCTAATAGCTGTGAAAAGAATCCTCAGATACCTGAAAGGTACTCCAATCCTTGGTTTGTATTATCCAAAATGTTCAGGCTTTAATCTCAAAGGATATTCAGACTATGTTGGTTGTAATATGGATAGAAAAAGCACCTCAGGTGCCTGCCAAATACTTGGTGGAAAATTAGTTTGTTGGAGTGCCAAGAAACAACAGTCAGTGGCTATGTCCTCAGCTGAAGCTGAATATGTTGCTGATGCTGGGTGTTGTGTAAGTATCTTATGGATGAAAAGTCTACTCAGTGACTATGACATCCATTATAAGATGGTACCCATCTTCTGTGACAACACCAGTGCCATTGAAATATCCAACAATCTAGTACTTCACTCAAGAACCAAGCATATTGATATTAGATATCATTTCATTAGGGATCACATCCTTAAAGGAGATATTGAATTATACTTCATCCCCACTGAGTATCAGCTAGCTGATGTTTTTACTAAACCCCTAGATGAACCTACTTTCACCAGACTGAAAGCAGAATTAGGAATGTTGAATATTGATTAATCAGTCTCCCTGATTAATCGTTGATATGTGTGAAAACACATATCCATTTTATATCAAAATTGGCCCTAAAAAGATAAAATTATGCTTTAAATGCTTGTATATTGCTTGTTTTGTCTTTGTGATTGTGTAGGTACGGATAATGTAAAAATCGCAAGAAAACGGTCAAAACCGGACAAACACGGACATGGGAACGGAATTGAGTGTGCAAAAGCCGGGAGAATGCTATCAAGGTCAACAAAAGTCAACTTATGGTCAACAGTGGTCAACCATAAAAAGACAAAACCTAAAAATTCCAAATCGGTCCCTCAAAGCTAACCAAATTCATAAAAAGCCCTTAAAGCCTTAACAGTGTTAACTTTATATTAATAGAAGATAACACTCGTTAACTTTTTTTTATAACAAATCCAACACCAAAGCCCGACCCAATTCCTTTATTAATAAGCCCAAGTCAACGAAATATAAAAACCCAGGTCAAAGAAGAATTAAACGCGCCCTTTTATAAGTTTTTACACTAGAAAAGTGGTTTTTACTGTTCATTCATCGTCTTCGTGTTTAACCCTACTTAAAATAAAGGGTAAATGGAAATTGAGGGTGTAGCTATGTAATTCAAGCTTCAAGGAATGATGTGGCACAAATAAACGTCACTCAAAGCATCTTATTGGTCATCCCCCAAAGGGAATGACACGCGTGGATTGAAGAAAGCACACAAGGAATGGGGTTTTTACACTAAAACGTATTGAAAAGAAGCACAAAGGCCTCTGACACACGGATTGCCACGTTGGCAATCTGTGTGATCAAAATCTAATTCAACGGTAGATATTGAGCATCAAATGATTGAAGGAATGAAGAGCCAGGATTGATGGGTTGTGTAACAAGCTTGACACCTAGAAGCTTCTCCTGACAGCTATAAAAGGGCTCCTTCACCCTCACATTGTCATCTTCCTTTTTCCTAAAAACTTTTAGTTTTCAATAGCTTATGTAATTTTTAGTTTTAAATGTAATTTTTCTCTTTAAACTTTTGTAACTTTTAATTTCCAAAGCATTGTAATCCGTTTTTAATCATTAATAAAATCATCATTTAGTTTTTATAATCTGTTTTTCACTTATAAGCTCTTAATACTATCAAATGTGTATGCTACTGTTTCATAAGCTCATAATAAGCTCATTCTAGCTCATCCAAGTCTATAAGCTTGGATTTGAGCTTTAATAAGTACCTAATCTACTTTGATCTTAAAATTAGTTGTAATACCTTTGCTTAATGGAATTTAGACTTAAGGAAGATGAGCTTAAAATGGAAGAGCTCATATGGACTTATACTGGCTTATTTACAATAAGCCAGAGCTGAAGATTGCTCAATTGAGCCATTAATAACCTTTGTTTAGCTAAGGTTCTAGTAAGTATTCATTTAAGCTTTCCTGTCTTAAATTTCTTAGTATAGTTTAGCTTATTTTGCTTAATTGTTTGCTTATTTGTGCTTATTAATGTGTTATTATGCTTATTAGACTTATTTGATAATCTGTTTTTAGTTAATATAGCTTAGATCTTAATTTTGTTTAATTTGTCCTTAAAATCAATAAAAAACCAAAAATATTAGTGTAGCTAGTAGCTTATTGATTTCAGCTTATTGGATTAGTGTTTTTAGCTTTTTAGGTCTGTTATAAGTTGTTTATTATCTGGTTATTTAGATTTGAGCTTTGGATTGCATTTTCATAAGTTTAAATGGTTTCTAAGATTGTTAAAGGGGTGTTTGGGTCAACAGCACTAACCATAGGTTAGTGCTGTTCTTGGCTTATTGGTCTTTTAAGTTCATTTTAAATCTCAAAATTAGGATTGTTTAAGCTGTTTTTATAAGTTAGAATTAAGTTAGTTGAGTTTTCAATAGATAATAGCTTATTAGTTCAAACCTATTAATTAGAGTTTGCATTATTAGCTTAGATTAGTTCTAGTTTTTGAATTTACTTATTTTTCATTTAGACTTGTGTTTTAAGAGTGTTAGAAATATAATTTTAGGTCTGCATTAATAGGGTTTTAGATTTAGTCCATATGCATGTCAAATGCATCAGCAGCTTTTAAACTGCAATTAGTCATTTTTAGTCTTAATTCTCAGCTAGTTAAAATAACTTTTAGCTTTTCAAATTTCTTGCACAAGTAGATTAAGGGGTAGTTTAAGTATTTTTGAGCTTATTTTAGCTTATTAAGCTTATTAGGTTATCTGTTTTAAGCTGTCAAATAAGCCTTTTGTCTTTTCAGTTTCAAAGTAAAATTTAGCATGATTTAAGCCTTAGGTCTGTTTTCAAAGTGCTTTTTCATTAAGCTATTTTGTTTCAAAATTATTTTTAAAAGTAGATTAGAGTAGCTATTTAGTTGTAGTATAAGCTTTAATAAGCTATTTCCCTACAAGGATCTAAGAGCTTACCTAAAAATAAGCTCAAAAGTCCTTGCAGGGACTGTTTGGTTCTAAATCCATTTAAGTGCTTATTAGGATTTTATAGCTTTTTGCTTTTAAGTTTTAGCTTAATTTGTTCTTAAAATAGCTTATTAGCTTAGAAGTAGTCAGTTTATAGCTTTTTGAGTCCTAGTTAGCTTATTTTAGCTTTTTCAGTTAAAAACCAAAATTACCAAGAGTAGCCTGTAGCTTTTTCTTAGTGCTTTTTAGTTGCTTAATTAGATTTCAAAATGTGTTTAGCTTATTATTTTAAGTAGGTCTTTAGTTGAACTTTAAGATAGTGTTAAGCTCTTAGTTGTAAGAATCCATTTTAGTGCTTAAAATTAAGCTCAAAACAGTCCCTAAGGACTGTTTGGTTATTGACACTTTCAACCCTTTTATAACACACACGCCACACTCACTACCACTGCACCCTTGGGTCGTTTTCATTATACCCTTGCAACATTTATCTTTTATACACATTTAGTCTTTATAAGCCTTATAAGCTGTTTTAGCTTATTTCGTGGCTTATTCATTAAGCTGTGAGTTCGAGCTTATTTTTCCTAGGTTCTAATTAGTATAAGCTATTTTCTGTATTTTTTTTAGAATTTTTATAGATAGTTTAGTGTTTTTAAACATTTAATTTCATTAAAAACTTTAAAAAATCATAAAAAATAGAAAAATAATCAAAAAAATATAAATCTTTTTTAGAAAATTTTCTTTTATCATAAAGTTTCTAGGAAAATTAGTTTTGCCTTCGTAGGGTTTAATTTGCAAAATTTCAATTTTTAAAGAACATGATTTGTTCTCGTTCTCGTTTTTCGTGTTTAAAAGCTCATTTCAACTCCGTTTTTGTTCTAGTTTTCTTTAAACTTACTTTTTAGTCAAATAGAGTCCATTTAAAAAGAAAAATTTAAGTTAAGTTTATTTTTAGAAATTTAGGGTTTTTGACCTCCGTTTAGGGGTCCCGTTTTGCGTTTTTAGTTCAAAATTGGTTTCCCGTTATTTGTCATCGTGCTTAATTGTTATAATTTGTTTATTTTAATTTTTAAAAGTGTCAAATATATATAACATTAGTACTGCTATTTTATTTTTAGCACTGCTGATATTATATAGTGCTGCTAGTTTATTATTTTAGCGTTGCTCGCTGTCTGTTTGTACTGCTGGAATTAGTGATGATTCAGTGACAGATTTGATGTCACAAAAAGCATTGGGAGGAAGGAGTACTTATATTAGCAACAGTTTTGTGACGGATCTGTGATAGGATAGTGATGACTTTGTAATAATTTTGAGACAGAAAAAGCGTCACTAACAGCTTGATTGGTTTGTACCGCTTCCTGAAGAAGTTTATACCGTTTGTTTTGTCTGATATATCTAGTTTGTACCGCTAGCGTTGGCCAATATCGGATAACACACACTTTTTGGGTTATTGGATGCAATTGGGTCTCGAACAATGATAAAGTTAATGGTTTGGAGAAGTATTATGAAGACATTTGATGCAATGGCTTTTTAATCAATTATGTGACAAGGGTAACCTTTTTGTTACGTATAAACAAGAATTGCAAGTAGATCGCCGACTGAGGCAACAGTCACATAAGAGAGGATGATGTTATTGCACTTAGATGATTTTCATCAATAATTACCACTTGGAGTCTACTGAGTTCGTGATTCAAAAGATGGTTAGCATACTTTCAGGGGAAGCTTACTGTTAACATGTTTAACCATCTACATGTACCACTTAAGGGGAAGTGTTCACAAGTTGCTTATCTACTAATGACCCCTATTTAATGATTACAAAAAGGAGAAGAAGACTATATGGTTTGCAGCTTATTTATGAGTGGTGACATGTACAAGAAGATCTTAAGTCAAGGGGAAGCTTTAAAGATTGTTTCATTCATGAAGATTTTTTTGTAATATCAAAGATTGTTAGGATCTTAGATTTTATGATTACAAAATTACATATGCATAAATGAAGACGAATGAAACAACAAGGGATTAATATGACACTTTGGTATTCTACATATGGAAGAATTAAAAGCTGGAAGATTTTCATAAAGATAGGCATTGAAAAGTCAAAGAATATCAAAAATAAAGGAAGGTTTTAATTAGTTTTAATTAGCTTCCTAATATAATTAATTAGCTTCCTTTGTAAGCCTTAACATCCCTCTATATAAAGGGTATTAGGGTGAATAGTTTTATTATCCATCATAGTTAGATCTCTCCAATGAGAGTCTAATAGTTAGCTTATTAGTTTGTGTAATAGTTAGTTATCTAGATAGCATAGTCGACTGATTAAAGTCGAATAGTTTATAGTTTATTAGTATGAATAAAGAAAACCTTGTGATAACATTGATATTCTTATTTGTTATTCCGCTGTGCTTTATATCATTCAATGTTATTATGCGGGATCAATGTTATGATATCCTAGATGGGCAAAACGATCTATGAAGCCTACAATTAGGGTTTCAACAGTTGGTATCAGAGCTGGTTGAGAAGCTTTGAATAAGAAGAACACATTTTCTACACACAAGATTTGTTTGTCAAAGAAGAGATGGCCTACAACTCAAGTTCTTCAAATGCTAATTCTAAGGTACATACTTGTTCTTCTGAATGTGAGAAATCATATGCACAACTTAAAAAATTATATGATGAACAAAGAGAAAACAGCTTTGTGATGCTATGTAAGTAATAAGTTATGATCAAGGTTTAAAGAAAGTAGAAGCTCAATTAGTTGTTCATCAGCAAAATCAACTTTGGTTTGAGCAAAAGATTAAATTATGAAAATTAATTTAGATGATAAAACTGATGTGCTTACATACCATAAGAAGTTATTAGCAGAAGCTCTTAAAGAGAAAGAAGATTTAAAAACCAAATTTGAATTTGGAAAAGGTTCTATCAAAAATCCTTGGAAGCTTGCTAAAATACTCAAAATGAGAGCTAATGTTAAACTTGGGCTTGGGATGATGGGGATCAACATTATTTGATGGCATTTTTGAGTTATGAAAATTGAAGTATTACCAAAGTGTGTTTATGTTATGATAGTAATACAGATGATAGGGACTTTGTATGGTTAGGTTTGTTACAACATGATGGAATGCATGCAGTTCCCCCTCTTATGACAGGGAATTATATTCCATCTGGACCTGATATTGAGATTGATGAATCCCAATTTACCTATGGTCCAAAGCAAACTAAACCTAGTGAATCTGATACTAGGAGCAGTGACTTTGACTCTTGTAAGTCAAATACTAGTGTAGAAACTCTTGACTGTATGCCTGAACCTGTTGTTAATGAACCAAGTTGTTAGTACACCCATAGTCTGGGTCTAATGTCTCCTTTCATTAAGGAGTACGAATCTGAAAGTGAAGATGATGAGATTGTGGTCAACCACAAGGAAGTAACAAAAAAGTAAACTAGGCTTTGAAAAGATTGAATTTGTTAATGATAGGAATGAAATGTTAGGCAAGCAGAAAACTATAGGAAAAACAATAACGAGGGCCTGAGGTAATAAAGAATACTGGAATGGTATGTTGTACTCTTAAATTAGGAAAAAAATTGTGTTTAACAATAACGCTTGCTATGTATGTGTAGTTTTGTTCAATTGCAATATACCTGTAAACACAGAAAAGATTAATGATCAATAAAGGTGTTTAACCAGTGTGGAACAACTCAATGAGGGCTGAATCACCAGACTTTGGTAGATTTTCTCACCCCAATCCAAAAAGTAACATAGTTCCACAAGCAGTACTAACTAAGTCAGGCCTAGTATCACTTAATACTGCCAAATCACTTAGTACTGCTCAACCCAGAACAAGAATGAATGATGCTATGCAAAAACCATATTCTATTTATAAAGCATATTCATCTATTAAAAGACCCTTTAACAAGAAAACAGTAAATTACAATAGATATTTCAACAAAAGAGTTAATATTGTTAAGGGTACAAGGGTTAATACTGCTAGGCTAAATGCAGAGGTTAATACTGTTAAGGCTTTAGCTAGCTGGGTTTGGAAACCAAAACATGAAGACTTAGACTTGGTTTTTGGATGGATTTGGATCTTGGACAGAACTATTTTTCAAATAGTTTATTCTTATTGATTTTATGGCTCGTTTTTGGAGATTTATTGAAGATGTGATTACGAAGACGATTGATTATCACTTATTTGATGTTGTAGTTGGGTTTCACAGGTGCGTGTCTTATCATATCTTAAAGTATAGTTTTGCAGACTATGACTTTAAAGATAACTTGTTCGTGCTTACAATGGTGTGACAAAGACTTGTCAAAATCTAGCAAAGGTGTGTGATTTTTCTTATGGTGCTCAATGCTCACATTTGCTATCACTTAGTATGTGTCTCATAGAAGATGAGGATTTTTGTCAAGAGGTTGCGGTCTACTTATATTTATAAGTTCGACGTCACGTGGATAGTGCAAGACATAAGACACAAGTTTGGGAGATTCTACTTCTTCATCAAATTCATTATACTCGGTTTTCTTCATCAGTGATCACTACATAGAGCCTACAAAGTTTGAGATTCAAGAGATGGTAAACATATTGGTTTCAGGGGAAGCTTATTGATTAAATGTTTAACCATCTACATGCACCACTTGAGGGGAAGTGTTTCGTTACTACTGCTAGTCATTTATTACTACTGCTAGTTTATATTTCTACTACTCAAAGTCATTTTTTGTATTATGCTTCATGGCGGGTATTTTGAGTATTGGAAGGCTGGATTAGTAGTTGTGGTATATGGTTTGTAGCTGTTATGATCCAAGTTGCATTTCTACAGAAGACCCCTATTAGATGATTACAAAAAGGGGAAGAAGATTACAGGTTTATTGATTTGCAGCTTATTATGTGTGGTGACATGTTCAAGGAGATCTTAAGTCAAGGGGAAGCATTGAAGATTTTGTTTCATTCAGGGAGATGATTACATCTCAACTTCAGGGGAAGCTTTGGCTTTATGATGAAGTTCGTACACGACTTTGTTTGTTTTGTCATCATCAAATAGGGGAAGATTGTTGGGATTCTTGATTTGATGAGACAAAATGAATAAAAGAATGAAACAAAAGGATCAAAGTCGTCATTATAAAACTCTACAAGCTGGTGGAGAAATATGAAGATTTGGTCAAATATTCTACAGGATAATTAGGAAACATATTAATGTGGTTTAATGTAATTTAAATAGTTTCCTTATCTATTGATTTACTTCCTTTGTAAGTCATGATCTCTCCCTATATAAAAAGATCATAGACATAGGTTTTACATATCCATCCATAGAAAACTAGAGCTCTCCCAATGAGAGTCTAGATAGTTAGATAGCAAGTCGACTGATGAGAGTCGAATAGTATACCATAGTTAGTTGGTGTAGCCCCAAATTATAGTTGGGGTAATAGGGAAACGTTCAATAAAGAAAACCTTGTGATAACTTTGATTGTGTTTTTTTATTATTCCGCTGCGTGTTATCAATCATGGTGTAGGTAGCTCATCTCGGATCGATATCCTAGCAGTAACCCGGTATGCAGGATGTGGTGGTGGTGTGGTCGTAGACTCGTCGGTCTCAAACGGCTCAGTCTCCTCAGCAAATGAGGCATGCTCAACAGCTGGTAAAGTAACAGTTGTAGAGTCGGCAGGAGCTGGGTGCTCCTCCTCCTCCTCATCCCCCTTAATATCAACATCCTCATCCTTGTCATCATCGGATAACTCATCCTCATCATCGCCATCGTCTCCTCCGTCGGCAGGATAATCAGTAAGATCCTCCTCAAGGTCCTCATCATCCTCCTCCTCCGGATCCTCCTAGGGATCCGACTCAGGAACATAGCCTGGTGAATCAGCAGTAGGTGAGATAGCAGCAGGTAGGGGCTGCTCCTCAGCTAGGAGTACCTCATCCTCTGGTGGCATGAACTCTGGATACACCGGCTCTGGAACAAAGTCTGGTGAAGGTGGGTACTTAAGACCTGGCACATAATCGGGAGATGGCGGGGCCTGAAAAGCAGCTACCACATATGCATATGGATCCTTTGGCATCACGGGTGGTCCATCGACCCCCGGAGATCCGATGTCTGACAACCCTCCAAATGGACTGGACACAGCAGTGTATGTAACCGTGGAATCCTCAGAATCCGACATGACTGTATCTGAAAATCCAAAATAGCTTATATTAGTATTTAATATAAGACTCTTATAGTAATATACATTTATACCATAACATGTATATCAATCCTAAATGCATCTAGTCTTAACCAACTAATGCAACAAGTAGTGTATGTATATATGTCCCGTGAAAATCCCTTTGTATGAATGCAATGTTTGAAAACGGTTATAGTCCAGCAAAAACATTTGACCTGGTTCTCTATAACCTTGGCTCTTGATACCAATCTGTAACACCCCCAAATTGGGTCGCAACGGAATATGGGTTGGGGGTGGTACTTCATAGATCAATAACACAAGATATATATAAGAACGACCATTAAAAGCCGTTTAAAACTGATACATTGGATTTAACAAATTGTTTGTTACAAAAGCCCGAAGCTTCACTTGTTCACTTGTTCAAAATACAAAGATTTCTAGCCCATAACAGATATACAAAATGTAATGCGACAAAATCTTTAATGCATGACATCCAAATCAAAACCACCAATGTATCCCTTGCACCTCGTGCCTTATTGATCCCCTGAAAAACATTGCTTAAAACGTCAACATATTGTTGAGTGAATTCATAGGTTTATAAAATGTATAATGTAGGACCGCAAGATTTCCCCATGATAATGCAACAGATGCAAACATCATAAAATGTAATTACGTTTTCCTAAGCTCATGACACTGAAGCTCGACATGTATGAAATGCAATATAAATTGCCAACATTGCCCGTGTTGATGTTCTAACCCGCAACATCCTATGTCTGACATGGTATACGTTCGTTTGTCCAGTGATAGCTAATCACCCGAACGGGGATGTCAATCCCAATAGATCTATTCATATCATTCGCGCTCACAATCCTAGTAATTGACAGTTCATGATAATGGGCTCAGACAGGGTTATCGCTACTTAGGCAAACACGTAATCGTAATGTAAAATGTCCACTTGCGTCCATTTGTAAAACATGCATATGTTTCTCACCCCAAAACTTGTAAATCATTAAAATGTAAAACGTGGGGCTATGAACTCACCTTGAGTTAATGATAATCCAAATACAACAGAAAATGCGTCACGGAGATGACGGAATGCAACCTAATTAAACGTAGGTCGTATAAGTACTAAGCACATTGATTAACTAATTCCATATACAATTCTATATAGCTACATCACCATCTAATCGTGTTTGTGAAATTATATTTATAAAGTTAAAACGTTTATAAATATCTCAATAGCAAAAACGACGCGATTTCTTCGTTTTAAGCCTGTTTCTTACGTTTCTTATGTCTACGCTTTCGTATTAAGACGAGTTATCAAAATATTATATTTTCATATTTTTGGCCTATTGGTGAACAGTACTTTTACTATTCATAACAGTTTATAAAATTATTTTTATAGATTTAGTTATCGTAAAACCCGTAAATGTCGTATTTTATTCGTTATAGCTCCATTTTTAGCGATTCTTTCGAGCACGACTTTGTTATTAAAAGTTCTATCATATTAATGGTGTTTTCAAAATGTTCATGTCTAAGATGAACAGTAACTTTTATAAAATTATTTTTATACATTTAAGTATATAAACTCGCGTAATTCATAACTCCTTCGTTATTGATTGAAAAATTACGATTCTTATTGTTTTGGAATCCTAAAAATATGTGTGATATGAATAAAATAATAAAATTTATATATCAGAAGTATTTTATAACTTGTTTTTATAAAATTTCTTTTATAACGCTTTTAATTAACGTATAACTTGTAAACTACGTATCTTCTTCGTTATTAATTCATTTTTCGAGTTTCTTACCTTTTTAGAATTGTCATGAGAGATAGTATTTAATAAAATTATAACATAAATACTTTTATTTTCGAATTCAAACAGAATGTTTTGACATTTTTCATAAAAACATGTTTAGGCTTGATTTTATAACTTTCTTGTTTAGCCACTTTGTTACAAATCCTTTACAACACTATATATCACATGTATTACATTCCTAGGGTCCTTAAGTCCATCATTGTCACCTTTTTTGAGATTAATGTTTATCGTTCAGTTCTAATGGTTGCCGTATTTGTGTAAAAATAAAATCTTCATTTTTCTTTTTCGTTTGATTCTTGACAGTGTGACATATAGCAACTACTTACTATTTTACAACGTACAAGTTACCCAAACCGTTTTGATCAAATGTAAGGTAAGCGACCCATCATCGAACTAAGATAAGGTTGTTCATTTTACAATTTTGCTCATTAAACATGAATTAATCAATGAGATTGGTTTGCAAATATGTAGAAGCAAGATGTAGCTAGCTATTACCTCAAGCCAAGCTATATGATGGTGATAAGCAAAATGCGTACACATAATTTCTTGTTGATCTGTAATGGCTTGGATGAAACAGATTGATGTATGTCCTAATAATGAGGATAAGTTACAATGAAGCTACTATAAAACACAACATCAACTATACTTAATTATGGTTTTGACAACTATATATTTATTGTCTCCATATATATGCTATGTTGCTATTGTAGCATAAAAATAACCAATCATCTTATCTCACGTCACTAAATGAAAATGTATCTTCTTCCTTCTAAAACTTCCAAAACCTTTAGAGTAATGAAAATGTATCTTCTTCCTTCTGCAACTCATGATTAAAATAACACAAGCATGATGCATATATGAAGATGTCCATGTTCATGATTGTGAGCCAAATTAATATAAAGTCGTTTGGCGCATGGTATAATTAGGGGATATGCTATAGATACATATATCGCATGTTTATATTGTTGTCAAGCACGGGACCATATATGTAATGCATTATTGTTGTAATATATTCACGGAACCTTTCCCACCATGTTGTGAATCTGAAAATGACACTTTTAACTACCTTTATTAGATAGAAGATGTATCGACGATTGTTATAGCTACTGATGTGATATTTCTAACTTACAGCAAAGTGAAAGGTGCCATAAACGACAGATGGGATGATTAGAGAAAGAAAAAAAGGGACACAATGCCTGCGTAAATAATAAGTTCCTACAATATTAATTAAACTTGGTTAGTTAGGAAACTACTTAAATGATTGTTTCCTGTGATAAAGAACATGAAAATGTGCTTACTTTAATAAAGCTCGAACAGATCCTTAACTACAGCTTCCTCATGCGCTAAAACAAAAGTACCTTTGCGAGCTAGCCTCCTCCCGTAATTCTATTCACCTAATTTTTCTTTCTAAATGCATCGTATTGTATACAAAGTTCCCCTCAGGTGAAAATAAATTCTCTTGTATCAAGTGCCTTGGGATATAAGTGACCAAAAACTGAAAGAGGTCATGAAGCATGCCCTTCTTGAAAAACATGCAAAATAATCAACCAATAAATCTAACCAATACTCAGAACATATACAAAAAACATAGTAATTTTTAGTATTGACCTCCCACAAATTAAAGAGCTCAAATCAAACAAAACCTGAGATCCGCAAAGGTTCTTTACAGTGTACAATTCAGTATTCAGCTTTCCAGAACGTTTCAAAAGCTAGAGAGGCATAACTTCTTAGTTAATAAAGTAAGGCGACAAAAACATGTGACAAAAACTGGGAAAACAAAAGGATCTTGAGACTAATTAAGATCCTGTTTAACAATTCAATGATTATCGGATTAACAATTTACATTGATAATAGCTATGAGGTATAATATCATAATAATATGTAACCAAGACTATATAGTTAAATAATGTATGCAAAACACGGAAACATAAGCCCAAAAACCAAATAATCTATAAGCCGGCTCCTTTACCTGCTTCATCTTTAATGCTTTGTAGGAACCCTTCCCTTTTACACTGGTCGATCGAATCTGGATCTGACAATGCCTAACTTCACGCCCTATATGCTTCATGAACTTCTTCACATGAGTTGCAATAATCCTCCTCTGTCTGCAAAAAAAATTAAAATGGCATATGATTGCTAAACAACATAGAGAGAAGCCAATAGTATACAGCGGAGCAGAGTTAGAGGAGTCATACCGCTTGTGCACCAAAACATGAACCACAATAGGTCTCGTTCTGTTCAAGCCTGCCACCATGTCTTTGTAAAGGCGTGTCGATCTGTTAGTCTTGCTAATTCAGCAAGACATAAATCTTTTTACAAACTACAGAAGCATTACCTAGCACAATAAATATCATGATCCCAATAAAGAAAACACTTGGTTCCTGCCTATAATCCAATATAACCAACAAATGAAAACAATGCATATATAAATGAGACATGACATGAATAAATAAACATTCTATTAAGAAACTACATGCACAAACTGAATAACCAAACAACAAATCAAAAAGTGCATGTTATAAGGCCTGTTTATAAACTGTTTCACATGTTTTTAAAATCGAATGCAGGTTTTTAAAATATTGGGACGGTAGGTGTGGTTTTGAAATTTCTACTAATGGCCGATGTGCATATTTGGATCAGAGAAAAAACCTTAACCTTGGGAGAATTAATTTGTCAAGGGAAGCCTATGGGTCCATCATCCGTCATGGGAATCCTATCGTGAACGAACAATACAATCCTTTATTTCCTCTCTTTGCGGAATGTCCAAGAAGCTTTTTCATTGCAGACACCATACACAACACCTGATTACCTTATCATACAATTTAAAGGGAACACGGTTAGGCTCTATTCCTTTTCATTGTATACATATGCATTTCGCAGGTTAGATTATAAGATGCGAGTGTCGGTCCATTTCAGTTTTTGTTAAGAAAATTGAGTCGAGGCAAACAAAATACCAACGGAAAAAATTGTATAAATTAATGGAACGGGGCTACTTCATATATCATATTATATATGTGTAACAAATAGCTTGCATTTTTTTCTTTAAGCTATTGGTGCAATATTAGTTGAAATGACTTTAAAGATTGCCTTTATTCTTTGTGGAAAAGGCTGCTCCAACATGCTCCATAATTGAACAATACATCAATCCCACTACGCCAGCAATAGCACATCTGTCATTTCGAATATCAAAACCAATATGCTAATGTATGATAAGAGTGTTTGAAATGTACCGCTGCCCGTGGTGCCTTTCCTTTCCCTTTAACGCCTTGAGAAAAGGTAACTAAATGTAAATACATGTGTTCATGTAAAGTAGAGTTGACAATTTTGACCCATTTATCTTTGGAACAGGTCAAATGGGTCAAAAGTCATCTAATGTGTACTTTTAGTTTGTATAACTACCTAAACCGTTTTGTTTAGTATATTGAACTAACACAAGTTAGAGCTTATATGTGAGACAATAATTTAATTATAGAAGATTTTCAAATTGTAGGACAAAGAGTAATTCAGGTCAATGCATACCCACCTATTTTACCAAACTCTGATATATCGGATAGAGAAAAAGAAACACATGGTTCCCAAGTGAAGGGGGTGTTTAATGAACTATTGGCTGAGCATCTACCACTCCTATATTCTCATGAGCAGGCTGCATCAAACAATGAAAGGGAGTGTCACATTAACCTGATTATAAATCACAAATCCAAGTGCAATCATGTATTTCAAATAATTAATAGAATGTGAACGCTTACCAATCACCTCTACACATCTCTTGAGGGAAAAATCAAGACCCCATCCATGAACCAAGTCGTTCAGCAGACGTAAATAAATTATATTCATACTTAAATAGTAAGAAAATAAAATAATATTGGTCGTATATAGATGTACATTAATTATCGTCAAAACCTGGATCATATGCCAAACGCAGTGCCATGCATTCCATGAGAATACAGGTGCCATTATCTCAACAAATCGGTGTTACTATAAATACTTTGTAAGGATTGTTTAATTTGATACCTCTTTGACCATTCAAATTAACTCCATTCACTTGTTCGACCGTCATAGTGAAGTTTTCTGAAAACTAAAAGCCCGAAAATTAGACATGTGAATTTACATATGGACTTAACATACTTGCATCTTAAATAAGAATTGCCAAACAACCCTTTAGTTATTGTAGAATAAAAATAACCTCTACAAAATAAATCACTAACTATAACAAAAAGTAGGTAGCGTTTCAGATCCTTTAGGGTTATCATGAGCCCATATTTGCATTGCAAGTATTAGTCTAATGTTCGTTATATTTCCTCTTATTTGACTATTGTTTTATGTATTATACCAAGACTTGCCAAAAGACAAACTATGACAATTGAACTGTTGAAATTTCAATCAAGTTGGTTATATCAACAACCATTTTATCAAAAATATATTCACATTTGTACTCCGATAATTATCTGATTGTATGAGTTTATTTTGCTGCATAGAAGACCAGACATTCAGGGGGCTGTTTGAATTGAGATGTGAGGGTCTGAATATCACAAAGATCGATGGAGGTACGCACAGTAGAGTACATGTTGGTTTTCTGCATAGTTGATAAACATAATGTAATTAAAGTATAGCAAGATCAGCTTCATAGTTAATGTAGTGAGCTTCCATCACGAACTTGCTCAACAATAGCTTCCATGGGTTTACCTTTGTTTGAAGCTAAGAGGCCCATTGCATCCAAATTGTTGGGATTCCACATTGAAATAATCAACTGAACCTCATATGAGAAGCTGCAAATAAACAGATTCGTTGTGTTGTGTTTTATGGTAGTTCACATAAGCTGAGCTCGCATCAACTCCTGAATACTCAAGCATACGAACTAACATGTCACTGATATATTGATAGAAAATGCTTTGGTTCTTGGTCTAAAATTTTTCGAACTGTAAGCATGGGCGGAGACAAAGGAAGGGGGGGACAAGGGGTAGGTGCCCCCTACCGAAAAAAATTATAGTGTAAATTTTCAAAAATATCTCGCTTTTTTTGTAATCCCCCCCCAAGAACCATTTTGTAGTGTAGTTTAAAAAAAATATCAAAGTGTGTCCCCTCGAGTTAAACTTTCTGGCTCCGCCCCTGACTGTAAGGACATTAGGGCTATAGATAATAATTAGCAAAGGTAAGTTTCTCATGATTCAAAAGTATTTCAAAACAAAAGGCTATAGATAATATGGTTATCCTTTTATTAAGAAAAATCAAAAAACAATATATTAAAAATGTCAGATAGGAACTTGACGCAAAACACTTACAGGAGCTAGAGATAATGCTCGTATTTTCATAATTGCCCCAAAGATATCCATAAGAAAACCAATCAGCCATGGCTTATTAGAAGCATATGCTCGTACCACCTACAAAATAGAGCCCTCAAACGAATTATCCTGATGCGGCAAGTTATTGCCATAGAATTTGCAGTTAGATGCACAAACATGCATAAGGAGTGTCACTTAACAACAGTGAATTGAATCCACTGATACCAAGTATTATTTTAAACTATCAAGAAAAATGTTACTAACAAGTGATATCCGCAGTTGCTTCCCAAATTTATGCCATTCAATACCTATTAAGGGTATCAAAATCAAGTCAGTAAGTTTAATATAATGTGATGCGGTAAACGTTGTAAGATTATATGACAAACTGCACACATGAATGGTTAGTAGGGAACACCAAGTACATGCAGATTCGTAAAGTGAGAACAAAATAAGAAACAAAGAAACTGAACTGAGTTAAAACACAACAGGAGACCTTAAAATACTCGGTGATACCCCAATAAATGAGCACATCTATTGTTTTGAAGGTGTACACAGAGTAACACAAACAGCTAATACGGTCACTAATAGGCATATAACACATATACTACGGAGTCATCATATATAAGTTTCTTTATGGAAGGATATGAAATAATTTTTATAATACTTGAAAGTTTAATATTAGCCTAGATATTATATATTTGTTTCATAATCTACCAGATCATTGGGCTCCTCAGGAAATAGCGCCTTTAATTTGAGATTCCCAGCTGGGGTTCCTGCAAAATATAATCACAAAATATTAGATAAATAATCTAGTAGTCGTTAGTCCTTGCCTTCTTTCTAAGCAATGAGGTGTTGTCAAACCAGGATAGTGACGAACCTATGTTTTCTACATTACGTGAATAATGACCTTTGAAAACACATAATATTTGATTTAAAGATAAATTCAAACAATGGAGTGCATCCCGAAACTTACACAATGCATATCAAATAAAATCCTGAAGCATA
Organism: Tanacetum coccineum; assembly: GCA_026074375.1. Taxonomy (NCBI): domain Eukaryota; kingdom Viridiplantae; phylum Streptophyta; class Magnoliopsida; order Asterales; family Asteraceae; genus Tanacetum; species Tanacetum coccineum. The sequence continues at coordinate 17,547 of BQNB010070514.1, forward strand.
AATATATATTTTTTAGGTGATTTCGAATTTTAATGATTTATGAGCGTCATATCATCGTTGAGGTGGCGTTGAGTCACTATTTCATATTAATCCAGTCATAGTAATTCATGTTTATCAGTCATAGTTAGCCCCATATATAAGTTATCGAATATACAATATTACTATATACCATACATATATCTATAATACTTATTATATATATATATTATATTATATATATATTTATATATATTACATACATACATCCCAACACAATACAACACACACACAACACACACACAAACACCACACACACACACACACAGTATATATATATATATATATATATATCTATATATATATATATATATATCTATATATATCTATATATATATAGACAAACGTTCATTTGAGAAGGCTAATTTTTGTGAGAAGGAAAAAAGAGATCTTAGCTTTCCATTAGCCCCTCCTTTTTTTAATCTAATGGTTTAGATTAGATTAAAATTTGCACTAAATTTACACTAACAAAAAGTGGAGGGGCTTCTATGTAATTTCACACTAAAAAATCACAGGGGTCTCATTGAAAACCCGGTCATTTGTTACATACTACCAAAAACTTAACTATATTTCTCTCTGTGAAATACAGATAAAAGAACAAATACAGTGCTTCACACACAAACAGAGAGTGCTCCATCACCACCGATTACCACGGTTAACCACAATCACCACCGATCTCCACCTTTAACCACCATCACCACCGATCGCCACCGTTAACCACCATCACCACCGATCTCCACCTTTAACCACCATCACCACCGATCGCCACCGTTAACCACCATCACCAAAAACCAAAACCTCCCAATTAATGAAGAAGATGAGCTTTTTAAGTCAAATTACAATGGTAACTGTTATTTATTATATTTTTAGTATGATTTGATTGTATAATTGTGAATTATTATGCATTTGAAGTTATTATCATTGTTCAAATTGTAAATGTCACATGTGAAAGTATAGATTACGAATTAGGTCTTGATTGTTATAAGCGACTTAATTAGTTTGTGTAAAGTATAATATATCAGAGATTAAGTTTATTAAGAGTATGTTTGCGCGTGAAAAGCTTAGTTAAAGCATCTTCACATGTGAAAATATAGGAGATATTTTTCTTCACCCGTGAAAAGTTTAGTAAAAGCATCTTCACATGTGAAAATATATGAGATATTTTTCTTCATTCGTGAAAATATTGGAGATATTTTTCTTCACCCGTGAAAATTTTAGTAAAGGCATCTTCACGCGTGAAAATGAAATTGTTTGTTAGTTAAGCTTAAACGTTTTATATGTTGTTGTTACACGTATGAGACGTAATGCCTTAGTTTATTATGTGTTTTACTTTGTATTTATCTTAAAATTTAGTTAGTGAAATATAAATATTGCTTATTTTTTGGCTTATCTGTTTTATTATAAGTTTTTATATATGAATATCAGTGAAAATTTCTATCAGTTCATGAGTTTAATGAGTATTATCGCGTTAAAGTAAGCAAATCCAAACACTATTTTCAGAAGTAACTTATAAAGAAACAGCTTATAAGAACTTGCTTTTAAGCAGAACAAAATAAGCAAACCTCTTAGATTAAACACCACTAGTTTAGTCAATGTTTTGTTTCTATATACATAGCATTTGCTACTAGTTATTGTCGAATTGAGTTGTTTGCTCATGTTTGAGAAGCTACTAGTCTGAATACGCTAATCTAACAAGTGGGTTGCTTTGTAAAATCTGAATTTTAGCTTGTGAAAGTTGAAGTCTGGGATGAAACAGTTGCAACGCGTTAAATCTCTCTTTTTTGTTGTTTGATCGTGAAAATTTGTATCTACTACCTGATGTTACTGAACTTGTTTTGAAATGTTTTTGATGTTTGCATAGTGTTTGGTAAACTTGAAGTTCAACTATGGAAAGGATAATTTTAAATCAAACATGAACTAGTTAAGTTAATGATGCTTGATTAATCTATTTGTTTGTTCATGGTATATAAACTGTTAGGACATGTAGTTGCAATAGAACGAGTGAATCAATGAATTTTAGTTCTTTTGTAGACGTTGTTGATGATATGTGAAGGAGGAGCTGAGGGAAGTGAGTTGTCTGATGGAGATGTGTTACTTAGTAAACGATGGATTCGACTTGCATCTTGATGAAAAGAAGCTTTTTCGTGTGTCGTATATGCTTAAAACAGTCTGTACTCTTAAATTAATCACTGGGATACGGTATTTGTGTATTGATTAATAATTACATATGCTGGAAGATATTATCATAAGACATAGAATTATCACCATTTGTAGTCATATGCTGATATTTTATGGATCTAGGCATCTAGCCATGTTACAGCGAGTGACATTCTTAATCAGTTAGAAAGTGTTCCTGTTAGAAAGTGTTCCTATTAGAAAGTGTTCTTGTTATCAGTTACTAATGTGAGACTCGTGATTTAATTGCAGAAAAATTGATGATTATTTAAGTTTGAACAATCCCTTATTTCTTCCTCATTCGAGCTGCATCGCCTTCTGTAGGCTGTAGATTCCAAGATGCAGGGCTTCTCATGGGAGATTCAAAATCAGAAGCCTCATGATTATAAGAGAATGGGCAATTGGTGTGGGAATTCCATGACACTAGGCTCTCACCAGGTGAATCTTGCACTGGAAATGGGGAAGTTACAGTAGCAGGCAATTCAGCAATCGAAGTATGATCTACTTGCGAAAACGACTGTGACGTGTTGCCATTTTCTGATTCAGAATTTATCAATATCTCATATTCAGGGCTCATTCTTGACTCAACCTCGTCTGCAACATATTGACTTCGGTTTCTATGGTGTCAAGCTCTTCCAAGCCATCATCTTTAACATCTGGTTCGAATATTGGTTTATCATACTCTTCGTCCTTGTTCACAACTTCAGACACTATTGAAGCTTTCATTTTGCAGCAACACTTCCAGCACCAGGTCCTATACTTGTATTCTTCTTTAGTCTTGGCTCCACATTTTTAGATGATTTCATGTGACCTTCATTCGGTGGCGTTAAAATCACACCTTCTGAGCTCTCTAATGAAGTCATCGAGCTTTTTCTTAAAGATTGAGACCGTCATGACTTGTATTCCTTAACAGATGGCATTTCTTCATTATTATTACTTCTTCTATGGGTATAGTTTCTTAACCGAGAACGAGCTACTATTTTACTAGCTGCAGACTAAGGCTTTGTATTCACTTTTTGTAGGTCAAAAAAGTTTGGGACAGACTGTGCAAAAGGATTATTGGGTTGTGTCCTCCGTTTCCCAGAAGTAGAGGTCAGTTTGATGGTTGATCTCGAAATTGGGGTGCGAACAAACGACTTTTTACCTTGAATATTCCTCGAAAGACCTAAACCAGATAGATCTTCATCATCTTGAAGCTACTCAAAATCTTGTGGCTGCTATCAAAGTCTTAAGGGTAAATTCTTACAAACAGTGCAGCATCAATTTTTTATAGCCCATTTAAATTTACAAATATTATATTGTTATTATACATAGCAAATGAAAATGATGATACCTCTTCTCTCTTTAAAGCGGAGCAAGCATTAAATGACCTGGGATTTTCTGCACGTCGTTGTGCACTAGATACAGAATTATATCTATCTTCAAACCATGAAGAAAATGCAGCTTTCATTTCGATACTATGGCGCTCAAGGCTATCATTCATTGCTTTTATCCTTGCTTCTTTCTTTGCTCCATTAGAATCCCATGATTCCCTCAGTCTTGCATCTCTTTTCTTCATGTAACTATCGTATAACTTTCCTCTAAGAATAAGTCATAATATTCAAACCTCAGCCTGAAGTAAACGGATTATGATTCCAACACCTGAATCCATGATCAGAATTGGAAATTCAAACATTAGGAATAGGATCCGCAACCTGCTTTATGTGAGGCTGACATTATATATGTTTTGGTAAGATAGCTAGCTCATAATGATTGAATCTTGTTAATGGATGGAACCATGTATTCTTAATTGCACTCACTGGAAGGACTACTAAAATGCAGGTTAGATCCAGGACATGCAATGGTAAACACTACAAACCAAATTAATGATGGTTTGTAGAATGTTCGACCTAAGTGTGGGATGTGGTATGTGTCACATAACTTTAGTGAGTGACTGAGTGGATAGGAATGCTCATTTTGGTGGTTTTAATTCTGCTTTACTTTGTTTGGGTCATGAATGTGGTTCTGGTGGGCCTAACCACCTTTCGCTCATATTAGACAGAGGGTTTCTTGGCATGTTGCATGATTGGTATATTATGTTTTTCCATCTTTTTATTTTTAAATAAAACTATCTTGTTTGTGGCTCATCTTTAAGGGTCTAACGGGTTAAAAATTGCCTAAAGTCTACTTCTGGTGCAATCATTATAAATCAGTAGTTTTTCTATATCATAAATGGAAAATAGTGTTTGTAGGTCCAACCCGGCCTGTTTCGACCCCCACAAAAATGACATGTTCCTAACCTAAACCCTATTGACCCACTATCCAACCTGCCCATCTTGCCGTATTTTAGTCAAACTGACCCAAGGATCTGTGATTTTTGTTATTTGAACACATCAAGATTGTTTATAATGCTTATGGACTATATGTCACTGAATCATGTAGGTGTGAGCCATTTGCAGCATATCATAGAACATATGATTTAGTTCATGCCGAAGGCCTCCTATCACTTGAAACAGCGAAGCATTCGTTGCAGCATGCTGGATGTATTCTTTGAGATAGACCGGTTATCGCGCCCAGAGGTATCTAGATTATATTCTTAGTTTATCTGGTATGACTGTTTTGTTTTTTAATTATCCAAACACGTATTTTTTTTACTTTGTCTTTTAGGAAAAAGAATAAATATAATGTCGAAGTATAGATGGAGGGTGTTTGGGATAATGAAATCAAATAGGTACAGCAGATAAGCAGTTTAGAGCCGACTGCACATCCATAGTGAATCTATACATGTGAAAATATATGTACATTTAACATTCTCATGTTAATAGTAGTGGTAAATATCAGAGGCGGGCCTATGAGAGTTGCAAGTATATTATTGATACTCATTTTACTTTTGCAGAGTAAAATATGATATGTTGAGGACAAAGATAAGTGAATTGGCAAATTAATTACGTGAACGTCAACGTCCTTTCCCGCTGTTCATGGTCGTATAACTCAACTTTGCAGGCCGACTCAGAAGAAATATAAATAGGCAGATTTATGGATGATGTTATTGTTAATAATGACCACACAGGAAAAGAATGTATCAAGGTAATAACATTAAAAAAGTGTTACTTCGTTTCATTCAGTCTTGATATGATCCTTTAAGCTTGAGAGAAACAAACTAAAGTTCTGGGCATTGCAGTTTAACTCTACGTTTTTATGTTTTTAACTGGAACTGGTAGTAGGGAATGGGTTCGGGTTGAAAAAGACCATTTTTATAGTGCGGGACAAAAGTGTCTGGTCTGGTATAGGATTTTGTATACATTAAACGATGTTGTTAAATTAAAGTCAAGGAAAATACAATGAGATATATAGACCAGACCATTCAAGAAACGGAGTGGAACTTAGAACCGATTTCTTGCTATTATACAAACTGAGAACTAAACTAAGCATATTAGTTCCAATTCGGTCTCAGACAGGCTTTACCATCTTGACTAGACTTATGCCTGCTCCAAGTTACAACTAGGTACTGCGTTTTTCCGGTATGATGAAAAGATAAAGGTGTTGATGGAAGAAGCTTAACTAAGAAAGAAGGAACTACAAAACAGACAACAGATGAAGAAAAAACAAGCGGAAGATGGTTAACTTCTTGAGAATGGGCTTTTTTACCTTTTCTTCTTACTCTTCCTGAGATTTTTCTTTGTTTTTTATTTATGTCTTTGTTGAGGTGGTGAAATGGGTTGATTAGGTGGGTCTCAAAATGGGCCAAAACTGAAATGGGTTGGGTTGACTCAAAAATACTTTTTGTCTTTCCTTTTCTTGAACTTTATAGTTTAAGTTTAAAAAATGGTTAGGAAGGCTGCTTGGGTCTTCCCTGTTTTGGGTTTCTATAAATTTTTACCTTCAACCATGATTGACCATTGATGTTTTAGACTAATTTTATTATAATTTATTCAATGGTGATCTTTGGTCTTTGTTGATACATCCATGGACCTTTTTAAGCTGATGATTATTTATCTATTACGCGAATCAGTTCTTATTTAGAATCCTGGTCTGCAGGAAAATGATAAGATGGTGGAGATCTGTTGTATTGGAGCTGGGTATGTTGGTGGCCCAACTATGGCTATCATAGCACTTAAGTGCCTTGATATAGAATTTGCGGTTGTTGATATCTCTATACCTCGTATCACAGCCTGGAATAGAGATCGGATCCCCATATACGAACCAGGCTTAGATGAGGTTGTGAAGCAATGTTGTGGCAAGAACCTGATGTTGAGAAGCACGTATGTGAGGCTGAAATTGTATTTGCTTTAGTAAGGTAGCTGGCTCATAATGATTGAGTCTTGTTAATGGATGGAACCAGGAATTCTTGAGTGCACTCACGGGAAGGACTACAAAAATGCAGACCCAGGGACATGGAATGGTGGATGAAATGCTAAAAATTGCCTTCTGATTTGATTAAAAGAGTTTGTCATTTTGAGAACCAATGATGGTCCGTAATGGGAGGTCAAGATGATATGGATATGGTTTAAAATCTCCCTAAAGGAATTAGACGAGATATCAAGCATTATCTTTGCTTGGACCTAGTAAAAAAGGTATTGCCCACTATGAGCTATATCCTCTTCAGCAACTGCTTATGAGGTCGATATTGCTAATCTAAAAAGTTTCAGGAGTCATTATTAAATTCATTAGATGATGTTATTCTTGACAACATTTGTGACCACGTTACGTATTTCGTCTACTCAAACAGTGAAAAGGTGTCGTCACACTAACCCAACCTCAGATTCTTTGTCTGAATGGGAGTGTGTTTATCTTCCTATTGATCCTGGTGTTGTTCTTCTTGATATAGCTTTTGTTCCTGATGACCCTTCTCATGGTAATTATTTTCTTTACACACTTTATTATATCTTTACATTGTGTTTTTTAAAAAGAAATCAAGTGTATGTATCTGAGGTTATTATATTTGTATTATTAGCTTATGCATTTATTTAGCCAGAGGTCCAGATTCACCGTCCCGGATAACCTTATCATTCGTTTACTCATTTACATTATGCATTTAGCTCTTCTTTCATATTTTATATTATTGTGAAACTGATATTTGTTTGTGAACTTATATTATTTGTACGGGAAATTTAATACTAGCAAAGATGACAATTTGCCAAGAAAGTTAACTACGTCTATTTTTTATCCTAAAAACCGAGCTTTCACTCCTAAATTATTCAAGTCTCACTCCAATTGGCGAAAGATAAATTTCATTTTCCACATTTGCCAGCATTAATCTTTTAATTGCATTGTTAGAACGCTAATAAGTATCTACTTGAAACTGCTGAGTGTTGAATGCATAACAACTTTTAATAAGCATGTTTCTGCGTCCTTCTAAGCAGAAAACTACTCTAAAGCTGCTAAACTTTGATTATTTTTTGCAATGTGTTGAATTCATTTTGCGGAACATTTGAATGGTGCTTTGTGGTAGGTTTTCTATTGGGGACAAGACAAACACTTTTAGAGACTAAAGACTGTAACATCATCTACAAATAATTTTTTCTAGGAATTTTCCAATGATAATAATACTAATTTGTAGCAAAAACAACGTTCTTTCAAACAAAAAGGTGGGTGTGGTAAGCATTGATCACTTTCATTTTTTCCAAATTGATGGTGTTGAACTAGATTAGGAAAAATGGGCGGGTTGGGTAACTTGTAAATAAGAGTAATTTTTTGTCATGTCGAAACGAGTGGGTCGGGTTCACCTGGAGTCCTTATGTCCAACAGTTGTATATTTATGAGTAAAATGCAAAATCATTCATGTCATCATGTGGTTTGTCCGTCTTGGCCCCCTAGGGATGATTATTTCCAATGGTTTATAACAGTGATGATTTGTGTCAAAATTGACAAACCATAGGAATGCTTGTGCAGTTTACTCTAATTTTAATATGTAGCAAGTCAAATATGATTACAAATGTAAATCAAGTATTATCTGAATAATATAGGATTTTAGGAGGTTTTATGCATTAAAATTACATTTTCAGCAACCCCTTAACTTGTTAGACTTATTCAAAACATTTAACCAATTTCATACTACACTTTTATAAACTTTCACATTTGTTACGTTAGACATAGAACATAACCCCTATCTGACCCGTTATAAGTAATTGGGTTGAAACTGCAACCTCTAGTTCTTATGCATTGACATATGCTTGAAGCTCATGCATGCCTGGATTTGATGACAGAGAACCAAAAAATTAAAGCTGCACAAATCGATTTTGATTGTTGGAGGTGGACCCACTAGAGTAGAACTGGCAGGAGAAATTAAAGTAGATTATCCAAATAAATAGATAACATTAGTGCATAAAGGCTACGGGCTACTGGAATTTCTTGGAGTGAAAGCTTCTAAGAAGACATTAGATTGGCTACAATCAAAGCACGTTGAAGTGAAACTAGAGCAAACTATTAATTTGGAAGATGTTGCAGATGGAAGTAAGCCGTATAAAACTTTAGCGGGCGAAACCATCAAAGTAGTTTGTGCTTAGGGAAGCCACTGGCCTGGTCATGGCTGAAATATACCATTTTGAGGGATAACTTAGATGCCAATGGGAGTATGATTGTTGATGAAAATTTGAGAGTCAAGGGGCGCAAGAATATTTTTGCCATTGAAGATATTAGAAACATCAAGGTGAGTTTTTACGCACTTTAATTCAATCAAGACTTGGATTCATTAGGTGATCTTTTGCTTGGATAGTTGTCTAGTAGTTTACTTGATGTTCAAAGTCAAATCCTTTCCTTAAAATGGTTTTACCAGCAATTTTATACAAATATACTTAGGAAATGGAAATTGGGGTGACTGATGTATGTGTGCCTTTTTGAGAAGCCGTGGAAAATAGGCTGGGTTGGGAATGGGTGGAAAATAGGCTGGGTTGAATTAGTGGAAGCTGCGACTGTTGCTGCACTTTTAGATGCATATTTGCTGTTATTAAGTTTCTTCAATTGGGATTATTATTTCATAGTGGCTTCTCAATTTTCAGTAATTCTATTGAGTTTTAATATTCAGGGTGAAGGCACCTGAAGCTGTTCCAAGCGCATTACCATCAAGAAGAAAAAAGAGATCACTCTCGTCATTAGTGGTCAGCACGCCCAGAGTGTCGACACAAACCACTATGACTGGTAAAAGGTCAAGACTTGCTTCAAGGAAGAAATCTCGTGGTTCAACCTTTTTCGTTGAAAAAGGTGTCAAAAAAGAGTAAGACCCCATGGAAGATGGCGAAGAAATTCGAGTTCACATGAGACTTCAAATAGGATCAATCACATGTCAAAGCAGGTAAACAAAATCAATAGCTCTAACTTAAGGTGGCAATATGGGCGGGTTGAATAACAGGTCAAATGGGTCCGGGTCAAAACAGTTATGATCGGGTTGAGATGACCCGCTAGGCCGCTAACACTTCTGTCTTGTTGTTTCAAACATGATAAGCAATCAATGTAAATAAATGATCACATAAATGATACTATAAAAATAATAATCTAGCTTTTCTTTTATCTTTTTTTCTAAACGTGCAATATTAAGATGCTTAGTCATATGTATTAGACTCTGACTTGGAAACCACTTTCTGAATCTATCGTTTTGCAGGTTCTCTCACGGCTCTCTGAATTGGAAACCACTTTGGATGTTGGGATTCATTACAAAAATGCTGCTCTTCACTTAGTTGGGTTTCACTTAACACTACGGATAAATATCGTAAGGTGTGCTTATCCATGGTTTTCTGTATATATACATATTTTTGTTTGACAATGGCATATATTAAACTTTGATATCGCTCGTGTATGTAATGTGATAAATTGTAGGTTAAAAGGGAGAAAGCTGTCTTTGATACGTTAAATATGTTAAACTTTGATGTCACAAAGAAATGTCTAGTTGGAGAGGGATGGTGCCCTGTATTTGCTAAACCCCAGGTATTTTCCTATACATTGTAGAAAAGGTTATTACTTGAATATATGTTATATACATTATATTTTGAATCTTGGACCACGGGCTTGAAATGAGTCCAACTCTTGAAACCAAACCTAGTTATCTTGTATGCATTGCCTTCTATGTATGTTGGATTTTCTTCTTGAAACATATTTATTGGCTATTTGGCTCTTATATGTTATATCATGTTATAATTGACTTCAGATTTAGGAGGCACTTCAGCATGAAACATTTGATAGCAACTCACAAGATAGATGTGGAGATTGGTCACTCTGGAAAGACCATACATCTAGAAGTCGAGATCAGTGACAACAATAATTATGTGAAAGGGTAGCTAACGTGATATTCAGCTTCCACGAGAATATATTCTAATGGAACTGGTTGTTGAAGACGAGCTATAACACGATCCTACAAGTCAAAATTAAATCAATAAGAGATATATTAAGGTACATTAGCAATTAGTCTTTCTTGGTGATTTACTTTCATTATCAGATATTAAGTCATACTTTATCTCATGCAAAATGCCACACTCATTATCTTCTAGGAAGTCACAAGAAACTTGTAACAATATCTCCAAATTATAGTATTATATTAAACAGCAAGAATCGAAAAACGTGCCCCTTTTAATGAAAGCGGGTTGTAAACAAATGCAAACCGATTCAACCCGAAGTTTTAATATAAAGAAATGCAAACCGATTCGACCCGAAGTTTTAATATTATTGCTGGGTTAAATGCATTTTGCCTGCCCCGCCACGTTATCTCTCTTACTTTAATACGTGGCTATACTTATTGATACTTGTTCCACTCTCTCAAAACATTCATTTATCATTCTCCAAAACACATACACAAAAACCGTCCACCCACCATAAAAATACACACATACCAAAGGGTGGCCGCTTCAGATTTGGGAATGATTTAGGGGTTTTAGTGATTTTTGTCGGAGAAGACATTTTGGGAGGCGTCTTTAGAAATACGTAAATAAAGTTTTGATTTTTAATGTTAAAAATGTGAAATTGGGGGTTTTACTTTTGTGGGTTTCTAATGTTAATTGTTATTTTGGAACAGGTTTGCAGAAAGAGGAAAATAGATTCTGATTCTGCTGCTACAACAAACATACCAAAGCAACAAAACGAGATTGATACAAAGGTTAGAATAACTACAAGTTTAATAGTTAGGTTTATATTTTGGGATTTTGTTTATGTAATGTAAACATAATGTGTTAATATGTGGTTATGAGCATCAAATTGTGATTTTGAGACAAGCCAAAAAGTGGATGTTTATAATTTTTAAAATTAGTATGTGATCTGAAGCATATTTGAGCTGAAAGAATAGTGTAAATATGCTAATTGTTGACGCCATGAATTGGAAATTAGATTTTAGGCCAAGAGGGTGAGCAGATAAGCAGCTTAGAATGTTTGGACATTTCAAATTGTCTATGCTTATTTGCTTATTCTGAGCTAAAATAAGCAGGTAGAGACGCCCACTTTATGCTAATTTAGATATAAAGGGTGTGTTCGTCTAAGCGCATTTTATGAGCTTTGAAAATTTGATAAACTCATAATAGTGGCAGTATGGGATTATCCACTTGAGCTTATGAGCTTATAAAGCTCATAAGCTCATAAGGCCAAACGAATGAGCTTACGAGCTTATCTAAATTTCATGAAGCTTATAAGCCCGTTAAATAAGATTAGACCCTATATATAACGGAAAAACCCTTTAAAAGAAGTATGTAGCCATCTGATCCTCTTCTCTCTATTATCCCTTATACGTTATTATACTGATGGTTATCACTATACTTGCTATTTCTGTTAGAGATGTGAAGATCCGAAGCTTCTGAATTTTTTCCTCCCAATAAACCTTCTCAGGTCAGGCTATTTGCATAGCAATTGAACGAGTTTTATATTTAGCTTTGTATACATTCATGTTAAAGTTTTGATTTTTAAGTGCAGACATCTTTCATCATTATATACTAATTCCTCTGAAGAGTCTGACGTCCGGTAAGAAGTCTACATTATCTTTTGAGAAGATATTGATAAAGGTAGCTTTCATCATGCCACTTATTTGAAATAGATGCTATTTGCCAAAAAAATTGTTTTTAGTTTTTTGGTAAGTTGGTTAAAATTGGATTTGATTTTTTAAGAGTGACTTATACAGATTAGATTCATAAGCGTCTGCACACTAAAGTTGTATGTTACTTTGTCAAGAAATATCAAACAAAGGACCACACACACAACAGACAATGAACTTTTAGTCTTTGTTGACATTGCGGACAATAATATTACGCAAATCAGATAAGCTGGTTTTAGACAGTAGTTAGCATAAAAGCTGATATATCATTCTGTCTGTCATATTTCTGGCTATAACGACTAAAACTGACAGTGACACTTTGCCCTAATAGGACAAATACATTAATTCATATACATAACATATAACGCATAACAACACCAAATGTTTGATGAAATGTGCAAGTGAAAATTGTTGTGACATTCTTGGTTTCTTTTGTTTGTAGTTTCTGGAAGTGTTCCAAGAGGATGGAAAATGAAGATGATCCGGTTAACAAGCAGCAGATTATTGATGCACGGGCTTTTGGAGAACGTCATCTGGAAAACGGGTCTAAAGGTACTCTCCATCTCATTGATTTATTTTATTTTATTTTTATTTTGAATATTAGAGTCTGTGTTAAATTGAAAACTGAGTATTGAAATTGGGGTTTAATTAAGTTGGAATTTGATGGTGATTTAGTTGTGTTTTTTTTATGTACAAGGAGCTAGAATGCATATTTGCCTATAACTTATTTTAACAAAGGTTTAATTTTACGTACATGGAGCTACAATGCATATTTGCCTACAAGTTAGTTTAACAAAGATGAGAGACCTAAGTAATAATGCTACTTATTTTCATCGTTCTTATATATCGAGCATAATATTGTATCCCCGTATCAAATTTTGATCAAGACCATGGTCAAGATCAGTCTAGGTGTTCTGTCATGCATCTTTACCAAATCAAACAATATAACCACTAATTGCTGGAAATGTGTACATTGGGTCGGTTTGAGCACTTATTGTGTGAATGTACACATGGACACGTCATTCAAACTAAACATGGACATAAATGACACCGAGTACTTTGAACGACTCCTGGAACATGAATCAGCATACCAAATTTCATATGAAAATGGGAGGAGCCAGGGAGAGAAATGTGCATCTGTGTTTTCTTGCTCATCAGATGGTGCTTGCATACGATTTAATGGTAATTGCGGAATCGATGAACGTGGTTGATAATTTGGCTAACGTGCTTCTGCTTTATCAGGTTAGTATTTTTAAGCGACTACAATATGCATGATTATTGTGTTTTAAAGTCGCAATAATCAAGTCTTGGTGTTTCGTTTATATAGTTTGTTATGGTACATGAAGGCGTTAGGATTTTATGCATTTAAGTAATATAAACTTTCATCAGCTTCCAACGTGTTTAACCCATCTGACCCATTTCCCTTTTATCTAAATCTTAGATCCATTTGGAAAGCAACCTAAATCCACCGTTCTCATGTTTATGATATGTTTACCTATCATATATGAAAATTAATAATTTATATAAGTATACCGTATGACATCTTTGAACTGTGGTTACTACTTTTAAGTAAAAATCATCCTCAAAATCAGTAGCATACATAGAAAGATTTAACGGCCCCGTTTTGATATAAAAGGAAAACCTGTAGTGGCACAACACAAACACACTTCAATCGAACTCAAAGGTGGTCTAATATCATCTCTTTAATATAAACCGTTGATGCATCTAACACACTAACAGTTGCCCATTTAGTTGCATCCAAATATAACTGAAATTTTCACTTTCCGAACTATCATACAAAAAGGTGGCACGGATTATATATCGTCTATGTATGTTTCTGATTTTGAGGACTAAGAAACTTTGGGTATGCATTCATATTCATATTCAGAAGTAAGTTTTGGGTATGCATTTTCACATTCAAAACTAAGAAATAGTAAAAATATATGAAGATTCAAACCCATGAACGTTTTAATGAAAAAGTACTAAAGAGCTTAAATTCGTGTGCAAATAATAGCAACAAAATCATATCAATGAACTATTTATTTTTGGACTTCAACTTATCTTGCTTTGGTTAAGAATATGAGGATATGACACCAGCTCACTCAAATAAAGATGAAAAACGTCTCGCTGTTATGATCTACATATTGTTACTTTTGATTTTAATAATTCAAAACAACACTTTTTAGCTCAAGTGGAAAAAGATTGAAGAGTTTGATGCTTGGAGATTAGAACTGAAGTCCATCTGTTGTGCTCTACTCAGAGCAAACATCGTACGATTAATCTCAATGGTTAGTTTTCTTGCACTATAGCTTTCTACATCATGTCAATTTAATACACATAATATTTTATTTAGCATTGTTATTTTTTATTATAATGAAGGGTGCTGCTGCATTCTGGAGTCGGCGATGAGTGGTTGCTGGAGATTATGCATCAAGTACCATAATACCAACACGTAAATGAAGTCTTTATTTTTATCAAAGTCCTGACAATAGCCTTTACATGCTTCGATCAACTCCACAAGGTAGATTGCGAGTAATAGGTTGTTAGTGGATATTTTGTTAAAGGTTTCAAGACTATATGCTGTAATGGAAACGGTTAGATCTTTATATAAACATAATTATATCTATTTCAAAATGGGTAATCCAATGGGTAGTTCATGATTTGAGTCAAGTCTCATTACCTTTTTTACTAGGTTTTTAGTGTGTTTTCAATGTCTTTTCTTGCTGTTGAAAGGCACAGGATGTATAAGCAGTTGCAGTGGAAAGACCCAAAGCAAGCGCTCAGATCCATGGTATGCCCATGCATACTAATGAACATGTTTAGCATTTTGTAATGTTTAAAACAATATTTATTAGAATACGCATTACCAGTAGATATAGACTTTTATTTGTAATCATTGTGTTTTAGACGATTGTTTTGCAAGCTCCTTATGTATATTGAACATCTACTATTTTCATTATGTTTCGGTACGATATTTAGTAACGGAAACATGTAAATTTCTTAAACCTCTATACAAAACGCGTCGTAGCGAAGCTGGAGCATTATTCTTTGATCTATTTAACCTAACACCAGAATCTTTTAAATAATAAATCAAGTAAACTCTAATAGTTACAACAGTCGATCGGTGCTAAATTACCAAGTGTTGATTGCAAGCAGGCCGCAGCAAGAGGCGCCAACATACGAGCTAAATAGCTCATTTTGAATGTTTACTAAAAGAGTTACAAAAAAGACCCATATCACATGTATGCATAATTTTAACCACATTTACCTTATTCGATAAAACCTTACATTATAGTAGTGATCCTTGCTAACCTTTCTATCTTTTTTTCCATTTCACTCACATGGGTCAAATGAGCG
>BQNB010070515.1:3583-11083 GCA_026074375.1 Tanacetum coccineum
TTTGCTTATTGTTCTTAAAAAGCCAAAAAGAAAGTCCTTCCAAGCCTTTAGCTTAATAAGCAATATGTCTGTTTCTTTGTGCTTTTTCCTTGCTTATCTCTCATTTTCAAAAATAGTTGTAGTTATAAAAGTTGCTTATCTTTGAGTGCTTTTTGTGTTTGTGTAAAAAGTTTTGAAAAATAAAAGTTACTGTAGCAAAAAAAAAAGGGGTGGTGCAGGGGTCGAACCCCTGACCTCTTGCTTAAGGGGCCAGTTACTTAACATTGTGCTACAATAGCTCATCCAGCTATGTTTTGCACCATCTAATACTTAACCTCACTTTGGCCCAAATAAGCCCAGCAGCTATTTAGCTTATTTCTGGCTTATTGAATAAGCCAGAGTACTTTCTTTTATTTTTCCTAGGATTGTAATTGTATTAACTAATTTCTGTAATTTTTTCAGATTTTTAATAAATGTTTTAGTATTTTTTTTATAATTTATTTTCTTTAAAAACTTTAAAAATCATAAAAATTAAAATATTAATCAAAAAAATATAAACTTTTTTTTTCTTTTTAATCTAGTTTGTAGGAAAATTCTTAAAGTTTTCGTAGGGTCATTATTTCAAAAGTTCATTTTTTAAAGAACGGGATTCGTTCCCGTTTTTTTCTTTTGACTCGTTTTTAGTCTTAACAAACTCCGTTTTTAGTCTAGTTTTTTTTTAACTTCATTTTTAGTCAATTGTCCTAGGATTAAAATTGTACTAGGATTAAAATTGTGTAATTTAGGTTTTTAGCCCTCGCGTTTTTACATTTTCGTCTACGTTTTAGAATAAAATCATTCTAGCTTTCGTTTTTAGGCTTTATTTAATCATTTTTGCATTTTTAACTTGTAGTAATAGAAAACCAATCATAATCTAGTCATAATCAAACATCGATCATCAATTCGTCATTCGATTTTCCATTCAAGCCTCGTTGGGACATAACGACCCGGGAATCATACTTCCGGACACATATATATATTTTAATTTGTAAACTCTTGACTAATCATTGGCTAAAGGTAATTGGTTGAGTGTTTGCTTATATATTATTGAACGAATCAATTTTTGGCGCCGCTGCCGGGGAGGCTGTGAAACGAATTATCGTTACGTTTGACAAATTGTGTTTGAATTTGTGAATATCTCTTTTATTTTTATAAAAATACAAAAATATTTTTCATTTCTTTTTTAGTATATATTTATAAAACCAAAAATATAAAAGCATTGTCTTAATCAAGAAATAAAAATCATTCATCATATAATACTTTCACTAAAGTATTATCATTAATAAATTCTGGTGAACTTGTTGGTTCCCAAATCAAACAAAAGATTTAAAAATTTGCCATTTGTGTCTCTTACGACGTACGGCTCACCTCGATTTGATTAACAAACTAAAAAGTGGGTATAAGGAGGGTTGTTCCAAGGAACTACGACACGAAAGGAGAAATAAGCTTCGCGCTATTCCTACTCCTCCGTTCACCTGTGCGTTTATCATTTTGAGAGCTACCGTGAAGTAAGTAGATTATTTGGTTGACTTGGCCTACCCTCATTGTCGTTAAAATACATGTGAATAAATCTTGAAAAAACCAAAAAAAATTATGTATAAAAATTTTTCTTTTTATAGTTCTATTTCGTGCATCGCACTCGTTCTCAAGCCGTAAACCAACAACAACAAGTCTGACAAACTCTGTGTGAATCGCCCCAACTTGAGAATCCAAAAAAAAAAAATCAAGAAACTTTAATCATCCCATAGTTAACGATGCCGATAATCGTACTATGCGCAATTACTCGAAGCACCCACCGAAGTTACGAGGAGCGATCGTTGTTCCCAAATACCGCGAACATCTTTGAATCAAGCATTGTCTACTTAAACTTGTTTAAAACAAGCAATTTTTTGGACATGATAAAAAGACCCACATGCTCACATCTGATATTTCAACAAGATCACTTCTAATGAATTTCCCGAACGTCCCGAGTACGTCGGTTAAGCTTATGCTTTTCCCCAGTTTCCTCGAGGGGCACCCAATTTAGCTTGAAAAAACCCCCTCGATCGATTCTTACATGGATATCTGTTCGTTATTCATTAACAAAAATCTTCCCTCCCTCAAACAACAATTCTTCGAAATGAAATCACGAGATTTCAACAAAAAGTTGATGAAACGTTGTATCGAGCATGGACCGATTAATGATCTTCTTAGGATGCCCGCATCCATGTTTTCCAGAATTGCCATCCACTCGATTACATTCTATAATGCCCTAAATACGAATGAATCAAGATTCAATTGAACCTCCCGCTGCGGTGGAACTTTTTGGATAAAATCCTCGAGAATTCTAAAAATCATCGAAGCAAATCCAAAGTTCGTCAATCACAAGCAAGGCAGTCGTTGCCAAGTGGAGTACAGCTCTTCTACCCCCCCAGCAATATCACCATTTCTGAACTTAAAATATGGTTAGAGCAATGGATTTCTCGATAAGAAAGAACCAAACCCCGGCTCCCTAAAAGCGTCGAGCAAAGTTGTGTAGCCTTTGAGGTGGTCAAATCTTACCAAAAATGTCCAACCACCATGGCAACATTTATCGTACAATATCCTAGATATGTGTCACAAGCCCTACGGCAAAATTTCAACCAAGGAAATACCGTTACGACCTCAAATGGTGCAAATCAAATTCGACCCTCGTTTCCTCCCGTTCAAACCATCAAGGAATAATCAAAACAATTTCAATCGGGGAAACAATTACAATCAAAACCGAGGGAACAATTTCAACCAAGCCAAGTTTACCGACCCCAGTTAACAACCCACCACTTACCAAGCTCCTGTTCCTCAACACATGTTGTGTCCAAAACTTATGTTTGAACAACTACGTCAAGGCTAATGATCCAGTTCTAAGATTATCAAAACGCAAGGCCAAACCTTGCAAAACCAAATGGCCAATTTAACAGACAGCTTTCCAAGTTCGTGACTTCTAATACCGCATCTACTTCAGGTTCGGGAACTCTCCCTGGTAAACACCGTTACTAACCCAAGAAAGATTTGAAAGGTATCAACCAACCCAAGTGGTCTTATCAAGGACCCACGATTCCTTCCAACTTCATCTCTCTCCGAAAAGTAATGATCGTGATACCAAGATTACAAAGGACAGATGCTTCCTACTAAAACTAAGCACCGAAGACTCCACTCTGATAGTTTTAAGTCCAATCTCGTAATCTTAATTTCCGAGCCCGTGTTGCTCTCGTTGTGCTCCATGCCTAACTAACGAACGTCAATTCCAATACCTTCCTGAAGAAATGATGAAAGTCGCCGAGAAAAAGCTAAGACCAAATTAGAAATTCTACGAATTCTTTAGAGATTTGGTTTCGAAATTACTTTACGATTCCTTGACCCTTATGCCGAAAACTTTCCTCGACTCTAAAAACTTTAATCCGAAACAAAGAAAAGTTGAGCGAATGCTAAATTGAACAGAATGGCTCAGCGGTCCAATCCTAAACAAGTACCGAAAAAACCTTGGAGACCCTGCCGAATTTCTTATTCCATGAATGTTTCTGGGATTAATACATGCAACGCCTTGGCCGATCTCGGCGCGAGCATTAATCTTATGCCCATATCGTCTGGAAAATCCTCATCCTTCCCGAACTAACCCCGACTTTGCATACGCTAGAGTTAGCGACCGTTCAATTCACCGAACCGTTCGTATCGCCAAAGACTCCATTTAATGGGAAAGTTCCCTTTCCAACAATTATGGTCATAATGTTGAACCAACCCCCGAGTACTCTAATTCTCAGAGGAGTTTCTTAAAGAGCCATCGTACATAATACTATTTACGAAGGCAAATAACCCTTCGTTTGGCAACGAGGCCATCACATTCAATCTGACTCAACTTCAAGATAAACGCTAATTACAATCATATGAACGGCAAAACCGAATTGACGTCATTGAATTGGCAATGAAGAATACTCGCAAAACTTCTAGTTTTTTTCTGATTTCCTGTTCATACGGTAATCCGTCTCCAATTACGATCTAATTGTTTCAAATTCTTCACCAACACCAAACTCCCTTTCGGGGATAGTGATTTTACCCCCTCCTTCTCGAAGAAGCAATACTTTATACTACCTATGACGACCAATTTCACAGGAAATTGATGCAACTTACTATGATGAGAGGTACATTCTTATACTGGAAGCACTTCTCAATAGTGAATCGTTACCCTCCTCTTCCGAATCATAAAGATATTCCCAGGAATCCGGAAAGAACTTAAAGTTTTGAAGCTAAAACTTTAAATCTTCATTGATACCTCCCGAGGTTGAACTTAAGACTTGTCGCCTCATTTTAGAATACGTATTTTTTGGAAGGCGTGACAAGTTTTGCCCGCATAATTGCGAAAGATTTAAAGGATAAGAAAAAGCACTCTTATCAAGTAGCTAAACCCCATAAGCGACCCTCGCTTAGACACTCTCCGATATCAAGGTGTTGATCCAAGTATTTGTACTCCCAAATCCTAATGGAAAGAGACTACGAACAACATTCATAGTCAAAGACGGTAAACCCCAAAGATCCACGATGTCATCAAAAAAGAGGTTGAAAAACTTCTTGACTCGACTAAGTTATCATGATCTCTAACATCCATGGGTAAGCCCGTGCACTGTGTACCAAAAAGGTGGCATAAACCGTCTCAAGAATGAGATAATATTTAATACCGACCTTTGTCCACGGGGTCGAGTATGCATCGACTACCGAAAGTTGATGAAGTCACCCCGAAAAGACCACTTCCCATTACCCTTCATGGATCAAATGCTCAAAAGACTCGCGGGAAACCAATACTATTGTTTTCCTCGATGCTTCTCGGTATTTTCAGATCCTACTGACCCGAAGGATCAAGAGCAAGACAACATTCACTTGCCCCATATGAACTTTGCCTATCGCTCAATCATTTGGCTAGTATTGCACAAGCACCGTTTCAACGATGTATATGCAATCTTCCATGACATGATCGAAAGACAATGGAAGTGAACTTTTCCTTCAATTTACTTCCGAGTCATCCGATGACAATACCAACGTTGTTAATGCTCCTCGAGAGCCATTCGTTGTCAAACAAGACCCCGGTAATTCACAAAGTCCTCCACAAATTGACCATTGTTGCCACGAGTGCGGTGATTCGTTAGATGAAATCTTTTGTCAACGATGCACTTGTAAGTCTTGTGGGAAAGGTGCTCATATTGGCTATAATTGTCCAACACAAACTCCGATTATCACTAATGCGGAACCATGCAACAATCGAACCGTTAATGAGCTCCCACAAGCTTCGCAAAGTTTGCAACAACAATGTCTTTTTCATACATGCCAACAATGTGGTTGTAATGAATATGATGGAGTTTGTTTTTATTGTAAAGTTGGAAATGGAACACCAATCAATGTTTCAACTCCGCACTCTTCTAACGATTCCCTAAATTTTTCCAACCACCCCACACACTATGAACCAATCTTGTGTGATTTTTGCGGGAACGATGCTCGTTATGGTCACTATTGTACACCGCAAGTTCCAAATCCGGAACCATGCTACTATCAAGACTATGATGAGTTCCCACAAACTTCACCGAGTTTTCAACAACAATATCCTTGTTGTGAAGATTGCGGGGGACCTCATATGAGTTTTCAATGTCAACCGATGAATCAAAATTATTACGAACCTAATCCGTGTTATGATTCTAATTCTTTCGGTTATGACCAATTTCAACCCCCGCAATATACCGTCAATCATCCAATCTTCAATGTTCGAAATGAGCTTCTCAATTCTCAAAATGAGCTTTTCAACTCTCGAAATGAGCTTCTAAATTCTCAAAACAAGCTTATGGAGCAAATGACATCCATATGTGATTTGGTTGGTCAAGTTATACAAAAGAAGGAAGAAGAAAAGCGAATTGCGGAAGAGCAAGCGGCTAAAGATCGATATTGGAAGATCCCCATTTGCTATGATGATGACGAAGATGATACCATTGCAATCACACCCATTTTACCAATCAAGGAACCCGATAACTCTCTAAGTATGGGGGACGAGCATCTTGACACTGTTCCGCCAATGGAATCAGACAAAGTAATAAAGTCTAGTGTTGAGGACCTTGTCCCAATCCTAAGTGAGTCCAAGGGTATTTACAAAATGTGTGATGTGCCTCTTTGTGAAAATACCACCCCTCTTAATGCTCTCAATGAACATTCTGAGATTGTTGTAAATTCCAACGATGATAATTCTTCGAGTGATGACGATTCTTCCTACGGTGAGAATATCGATTATGTCGATGCATCACCTCCCGATGTTGAGATCGTCAGCTTAGAGGTGGTGGAGATTGTTGACCCGGAAGTTGAAAGGATTGATGATGATATTCTTTTAACAATCAAAGACGATACCCTTCGTGAAAAATTGTTGAATGTCAATCTTCTTATTGCTAAGATCGATGCATTAAGAGATAATCCTACTCCATCTTCTGATGTTGTGATCAAGTCTACCTCCACATTTTCTAATCTTTTCTTGGAGGAGACTAACACCTTTGATAATTCTATTCCCGAATCTGAAACTTTTCGCTTTAATCTAGAAGAGATTAGTAGTGGCAGTTCCACTACTCGTTCTGATTTATCTCTTCCGGATTATAAAGCTTTCTACGTTGATAACGATCATTTTAAAGAGAAGAGTAGTGGCAGTACCACTACTCATGTTGATTTTTCTCAATATGATTCGTTTATCTTTGATCTTTCGAATGATCAGTTTCCTCCTGCCGATAGGAGTGACCTTTATCATGAGGAGTTCGCCGATGAACTCGCTCACATCATGTCTCTTCCAAATCTTGAATGTTTCAAATTTAAGATTGAGCCCGATCCAGGAGATTTGACTTCTATTGACCCCGGGATTCGTAAGAATGTGTCTACGACTAATGTGAATGTACCATTAGAGGATGACCAATCTTCTCTCTTCGCTTATGTTGTATGGATCTTTCTTGCTTTTCTCACGTATCCCGTTGTCCCTCCATATCTTCTCTCCACCAGGAATGAAGATACCATTTTTGATCCCGGCATCTCAATTTATCATTCTTTTATGCCGGATGTATCTCATCGGAGTGGAACTTTCATGAAATTCAATGTTTATCCAAACCACTTGAATGAAAGTCCGATGATGATTTTATCTTCCACTTGCTTCCCCATGGACCAATGAATTCGGGGTCGAGTCGAGCTTGTGACTCGGTTAACAAAAACAAGGCGCTTCGTGGGTGGCAACCCATGCTTATCCAGTCTGTCTTCTTTCTTTATGCTAATAAGTGTTTTGTGTTGTGATGAGGGTCGCTTCTTTCATTATTCGTGTTTGTATGTTTTGTGGTTTATTGTCCAGGATTTCCCGGATTGTGAAGACTCTCGGGTTTATCATTCACTCGAGCTTCACATCCTCAGCTTCATTTAGGGAATCCGATATCCTAATCTAATCGACTAACGTTTTATCTTTTGGCA
>BQNB010070515.1:18583-33096 GCA_026074375.1 Tanacetum coccineum
TCTCATTGTTGTCTGTTTAATAAGTTTGTAAAAAAAAAGGTACTGTAGCTGTATTAAAAAGAGAGGCCCAGGACTCGAACCTGTGACCTCCCTCTCAAACACACACGCACTTACCACTGCCCTTGGGACTTTTCACTTGTTATCCTTTGCACAATCAAATTAATAAAGGCACTTTGGCCCATTAAGCTCATAAGCCAATTCGGCTTATTTCCAGCTTATTGAGTTAAGCTGGTTTGTTCCTTTTATTTTTCTTAGATTCCTTATAACTTATTTTAATTTCCCTGAATTTTTTAGATTTTTTTATAATCATTTAGTATTTTTTATAATTTATTTTCTTTTTAAACTTAAAAAAATCATAAAAAATAAAATATTAATCAGAAAAATATAAATCTTTTTTCTAAAATTTTATTTTTTCATATATTTTGTAGGAAAAATATAAAAGTTTCTGTAAGGTTAATTTTTCAAAAATTTTATTTTTAAAGAACGGGTTTTGACCCCGTTCTTGTCTTGACTCGTTTTTTACGTCAAACAACCTGAAACCTTCCGATTTTAGTCCTGTTTTTTTTTAAACTCTTATTTTTCATGTTAGAATCTATTTTAGCTTTTAAATTTGTTTTAGGGTTTAATTTGCAAAATTTAGGTTTTTAGCCCTCATTTTTCGTGCCCGTTTTAGGTTTTAAGTTATATAGCTTTCGTTTTTTAAGGTTTTATTTAATCGTTTTTGCATATTTAACTTGTAGAAAGAGAAAAATCAATCATAACTTTGTCATATTCAAACATCAATCATCAATCCGTCATTCGATTTTCCATTTAGGCCTCGTTGGGACAAAACGACCCGGGAATCATACTTCCGGCTACATATATATTTTATTTGGGTGAACTTTTGACCACTCCTTGTGCAAAGGTAATTGGTTGAGTGTTTGCTTATATTATATATATATATATATATATATATATATATATATATATATTATTGACGAATCAGCAGTCTTAAACTGCAGTGGTTTTTTATCAAAATTAGGATAGCTTAAGTTAGTTTTAGAGTTTAAAAATCAGTAGGGTTATAGTTAACATATAGCTTAATATAGATTAAAACTTGAATTCAAATTTCTAGCTTATAATTTAGGGTAAATTAGCTCTTAAAGTTCATAAAAACTTCAAAAAGCCAAAAACAGTAGTAACTAGATCTTAGCTTTTAAATTTAGATTTCTAGCTTATAAGTTTGGATGTTATGATTTAAATCAATAGCTTATAAGTAGATTGTTAAGTTTTTGCAAGCTCAGCTCCTGTTTTTGCTTATTAATAATAATTGCTTATTTAGTTTTTGAGCTTAATATGTTAGTTCCTGAGTTTACCTCTTAGATCATAGGATTTAGATAGCTTATAGTGTTTCTAGTTAAATTAGCTTATTGAATTTAGCCCATACATATCATTAGCTTTCTAGGACAGCTTTTAGTTTCAAAATTGAGCTTAATTTGAGTAGTGTGCAAGCTTTTAAGTGGAAAGTAGCTTTTAGGCTTTTAAAAGCTTATTTCTGAAAACAGCTTCTTAAAAAGCTTTTAGAGAGCTTAATTTTGAGTTTCAGCCTATATTGTTTTTATTAAAGTTGCTTAAAAAAGGTTTTTCTACAACTTTTGTTCTTTAAGTTTTTTATAAAAACCAAATAAAAGGGGAAGTGGAAGTCGGGGGTGAGCAAGACTCGAACCCCCGACCTCAACACCTCAACCCTTTATAGCACACCACACACCACATACTACCGCTTGCCCTTGGTTTTTTTCCATTAAGACTCTTGCACACTTTATCTTTTATACTCATTTTGGCCAATAAGCCTTATAAGCTGTCATAACTTTATGTTCGTACTATTAATAAGCTGGATCTTGGCTTTATTTTTTCCTAGGTTTTAGTTAGTGATAATCTATTTTTCTGTAAATTTTCGTAGATTTTTTATAGTTCCATTTTAAGTATTTTAAAACATTATTTTCAATTAAGAAACTTAAAAAATCATAAAAAATAGAAAAATTAATCAAAAAATATAAATCTTTTTTAGAATAATTTTCTTTAATCATTTAGACGTAGGAAAATTAGTTTGGGACTCTCCGTAGGTTATATTTTTGAAGCATTTTAGCTTTAGGTCTCGGTTTTCGATTCCCGCTATTCCGTTTTTTGTGATTTTCTTTCCAAATTTTATCATTAAGTTTTTCAATTTCGCACAATCCCTTATTTTTACTCATAGAAATTAATTATTAATTCAAATTCGTAGGTTAAGGTGCTAATTAGGGTTTATTTTGTCATTTTCCGTTTTTTTCGTCCGCTTTTATTTTTTTACTTGAATTTAATTGTTTTAAATCTTTTTTTAGTCATATGAAAAATCAATCAACAAAGTGGAAATTTATTCTAACATTTGTCCAAACTGAATCGAGGTTAATCAAATCACAATTCTTTGTGATACGAACCCGGTAATCACTTACCGGGTTAAACTACTATATTATAATATTTTTGTGTTAAATTGCATTTAATCTTTGTCCTCAAGGATTATTTGTAAATTTCTATAAATACTATGATATATTATATATACGTAAAATTGCTACGATCAACTATATATTTAACGTACTTTTCCATAACGTTTTATAAAAACGGATTTTAAACATTAACGTTTATATCAAAACCCCAATTATATGTAATGTTTACCTACAAAATAAATATACAAGCTTTCAAGGCATGTGTACAAGTGTACACTGCATAACATTCGAATATATTTTCTCTCCAAAAGCAATGTACAACTCCCTAAACCTTAATGTACAACCCAAAAATGCATGAAATTTAAAATATGCATTTTCCCTCCATTTTTCTAAGGCATTTCGTACAAACTTTCTAGTACATGTTACAAGCACTCAATGCACAATATTTAAACTATGTTTTCCCTCCATTTCATTTCCCTGGCTCATCCAAAAAACCAAAACCCTAACCCGAAAACCCTAAACAACCCGTTACACCCTAAACTAGTTCAAACCAAGCTACAACCAAGCAACCAACCCTTCTACCAATGATGCCCACCATGCCCACCACCTTGCTAAGCCACCTCCATCACCACCTGGTCACCACCCTAGTGTACCCTAGCACCTTGCACACCCTTTTCTAACCAGTAGTCACCTCCTATGATACCGAACCCCTCTCCCCCTCCTTACACCTCTCTAGAGCTACAACAACTCTTCCTTAGTCACTAGTAGCTAACTTGGTCCCTACTTCATTCAACTTAGGAACCACTCTAAGTTTCTAGCCTATATATACACGCATACATGCATGTTTCCACAATTCACCATCTAAACTAAATACTACCTCAAAATCATGTTCTAGCCAAGCTAAGGAAAGGAAGGAAAAGGTCTTTAAGCTATTTTGGAACCAATGGATAAGAAAAGAAGAGTTCTTGATTCATCTCCAAGCTTTTGGGTTACATTTTTATCATTTTTGACCCATATCAAGCCATTTTCGATCCATTCTAGCTCTAGTAAGCCTTTTCACTTGTTCAATAAGCTCCTAATATGTTTTAGATCATGTATAAGATTTAATTTAGTTACTTGTATAAGCCTTGAATCATAAAACCATTTGTTTGATTTTCCTAAACCAAATCGTGCCCTAAATAATCTTTTTGAACCCTAAAAACCCTAATAAGCTCTATTCATAAACTCTATAAGCTAAAAGCTATAAGCTAGTCCTATAAGCTATTTCTATAAGCTCATCTATCATTTTTATAAACTTAAAAACAAACTCTAAAAGCTAGAACCCATCGCGTTAAGATTTTAAAACCAAACGAACCCATTTTGGATTTTCAAACTCATAAACTCATTTTATAAGCTACAAGCTCGTAAAACTTATTTATTTTAGTTTATAGTAATAAGCTATAAGCTATAAATCTATTTCTAGATTAAAAATACAAGAATTATGGATTTTGGACTTAAAATGCAAAACGTTTCATGCAAAGGGGTATATATTGTAAAATTCTTGAAACTTATAACTAGAGGGGCTGAAATTGTAATTATTCTAAAGTTAAAACCACAAGGGCCTATTTTGGCATATTTAAAAGTTAATGGTTTAATATCTTAAAAATATAAATAAGGGTTTAAAAGTGTAAATCAATTACCAAGGGTATATATTGTCATTTTCATATTCTCAAGGGTATAAAATATAATATTTTTATAATAATTATAAAAATATATTTAAATGTTTTAAGACTTGATTTTATTAAAGCCCGACACCTTTGTCGTTATCATTCATCAATCGAAACACTATAAAATAATTATGTTATATTTTTAACATAATTTATCATCCACTAGCTTTTGAAGAAACTTAATTGGATAAAATCCTATCATTTAAACTATAGCTTAAGTCACGTAACTAGGGAATTTCATGTGAGGGGCTTTCATTTGGGTAGACGTTTTGACGTAGTGCCGGATTATCGATTTAAAGTATCCTTAGCTCTCTAACGTTTACTACGTGACTCCTGGATATGATAGCCCGAACATGAAACGATGTTTTTCACAAGTTAATAAACCAATGAATATTTACGTTTAAACAGTTATGAAATAAAGTTTATGAAATATAACAATCAACTAAGACTTGACATATTATCCCAGTTGCTGACGAGGCTGTTTACTCCTATTTGATTAAAATTCAAATCATCATACTACCTTGATAAGTGAGTTCAGAGACCCACTTTACATGTTTTCCTAAACTCCGTGGGGAGTTACATGCTATAAACATGAATCAAGTATTTTCATCAACTGTAGCTATCCTGATATATTATTGCCCTAAGTACCTCTATTTTCCATAAGGCCCCACTATCATGAACTATTAATTACTTGTAACCGAACGTACTGGTTGAGTAAGCGCGAATGCCGTAAATAGATCTATTGGGACTGAACTTCCCCATCCAGGTTCTGGTACATACATGGCCAACGGACGCATTTCATTTGAGGAACTATGGGTGTTTGGCAAAGCACCTGCTTGGGGCAACAACTTATGAATAACATTTACTTAAAGCTTCGGTGTCATGAGCTTAGTGCAATAATATAATATTGTTTACCATGATAATTGTATTCGTTGCAATTATTACTATTACATTTGACTAGTACAACTAGTACATTACAACTCTGAGTTGAATTTCACTCAACCTTTGTGTTGACCCTTTTAGCATGTTTATCTCAGGTAATTGAGCAAACTATGGCACGGAGTGGCATTGGACTTGAGGACGTCCAAACTTGTTATCATTCAACCTTTATTTTTTCAATGTATTTTGAGACCTATTTTGTAAAACTTTGATATATTATTGAATGATAACTAAATTTTCCAAAACGTCCTTTTTAGATTCGTTTTTCTAAGATTATGACTATTGATACAATGTAAAGTGAATACCTAAATAGCTCCGACCTGATATATGTCAAATATCGGGGTGTTATAGCCAGGAAATTTGGTGGCCTGTAAGACGCCGGAGCACCTCAAGCGTATCCAGAAGGCTGTTTTCCGTGAGGTTGAAATGAGCTGAATAAGAAATCCGCCTTCAGGTCCCTTCATAAGGAGGTTGATTTTTGTAGAACTCTATAAACGGCAGATGGTTGTGCTTGTGGGGTTTTTCTTTTTGGCTTTTGATTATATATCGTTAAATGTTTGTTTCTTTAAGTTTTTTCATGAATGTATGATTGATTGCAAAGACACTGTAATTCTTCAATAAGTTGTTTGACCACTAATCTCTTTGACCAATACGGTGTTTGACCACTACTCTGTTTGACCAACGTTGTTACCGTTTGACACCAAGAAAAACAACTGATCATGGATAATTCATACAATTGATTAGACAAAACAAATCCAAACTAATTAATTCATAACAAACATAAATGAAGCCACAACCCCAAACACTATTGCAGTTGACTTCCAAAAGAAAGCATTTTTTTGACTTTTCTTAAATTCTTCCATGAGTTCCTGCATTCGGCCTTCCGTATCAGCAAACTCAACTTGAAGGACTGCAATTTCTTCTCAGCTTGTTAATTCATTTTCTAGTTCTTCTCTTTGAGAGGGATTAAGAAGCAGATGCATCTCATATAATTGAGTTCTGTACCATCTATTCTCTAACTCTGGATCATTCCAATACCATCTTTTACAGTGCTTGATTCCTTTTTTCTGAAAATAAGAGAATTTAGGATCAGGTAATAAACGAAGATCTAGAAAATGCAATGGCTTACATATTTGTTAGGGCAAACACCAAATCGTCTAGCAGGGTTGTCACGTGTCGAAGAGGTGAGTGTCATCAATGGAAGCCCACATTTACAATCTGTAGGACCGAAGGCATAAGATGAAGAAGACATGCTTGAAACAGTTTTCTAATGTTGCATTTGTTTGTGTTTTTGTCTAGTAAAAAACATGGAGACTTTATACCTGTTGTGTTACCCAGCCATTTTTAGTTATTGTAACGTGCACCATTAGACCCTCAATGATCTATTAGTTTTCCATTTCATGCCAAAATACACAATAAATGTTCCACACGTTTCTTGCACGCTTGGTCCTTAAAAAACATTTTAGCCACCTTTAACATATACCTTCCCAGTGTAATAATTGCGTTCTTGACTCTTTGTTTCTGTAGTCTATCAATCACCATGTACCTTCACTTGTATTTAAAAACACCATGCATTTGGTCCTTCATATCTAAAATACATACATACATTCCTTAACTTACTAAACACTTTTCACTAACCTAAAACTAAACTTTTTCAATGGCTGCTGATAATGGGTTCGTGAATTTAGAACAATTGAGGCTCTTATCAAATCCAGACCTGCTTAAAGATCAACTACTTGTCTATTTCGACTTGAAGATGCAGAGGGAGGTTCAGCTCGCAACTGAAATCAACAATTTAGCGAGGCAGTTACTTGATATTATAGATGAAAGGCACTCGTTTATAGGAGAGTTTAAACAACGCTTGCTGACAAATGTTATGGCGTATAAGACAAGGCAGGAACTCAAGTACCATCAGAAGGATGATATGATAAGGGCGACGGAGATGAGGTCGACAGTTTTACAGTTGCACCATCACGCCATGAAGGGGTTTCACTTTTATATGTCTCTGTAATCAAGCGCTTGGGGTTACTTTTTTGTTATTGGGTTATTTTCTTGTTAAAACTTTTTTTCTGATGAATGTATGATTCAAATTTTTGGTTATTAATGAATGAATCATTTCACTAGAATGTGTTGTTGGTGTCGTAGATGTTTTATGTATAAATTACACTGTTAGACCACTACTCTGTTTGACCAAGGTTGTTACCTTGGAGACAAAATAATGGAAACAAGTTGCATAACTTGATGATCCAAAACATAACAAATACATACAAAAAAAACTACAAGAAATACATACAACGGTAATTTAAGATGCAAAACATTAGTAATAGAAGATAGCACATAAACGACCCATTATTTGCATTGACATTCGTCTTCAGTAAATGCATGACCCATCTATTCATCATAGACCCTTTTCCTCTTTAGTGGTCTTCCTTTGTCCACTAGTTCATTAACACCAGGGTTTGCAACCTCTTTACAAACTAGAAATTCAAGGTTACCTTTCTTAACAACATGGTTTGGAACCTGTTCACCCTTAGCACCATCAATCTCATCAGGCACATTAGCATCCATCCCTTGTTCCACTGCTTCACTAGGCATGTCTACAAAATCACCAATTTGTTTTCCTATGTTGTTGTTCAAAGGCACCTCTTCTTCACACATGTTTTTCTGGCTAACCTTGTCTTTCATTACGTCAGTCCCTTTGTCTAAATCAAAGGCATTAATACCAAAAGTAAAGTCAATCTCAAACAAGGATCTTTTCCATTCGAATTCTTCTCTCCACCTTTTTGCCCTTTTTTCATTCTTGGACTCATCAGACCATGGAGTTGGTATTAGCAACTCACTGTCAGAGTCTGATAAACATACTTCACTTGGTGAACAGGTGTAAGTTTCATTGTTAGCCATGTGAAGATGTTATGCTATCGTTAGTTTTTTTACAATTATCTGGAAAGCAAGTGAATGTGTAAATATTTAGATGAAAATAGCCTGTGATTTAGTGTTGGGTTTTTCTCTATTTATGTGAACAGCTGTAGAAAAGGCGGTAAACGGGAAAGGGATAAATATAGAAGGTGTACTATTGTAGTTGAAAACCTTAAACGACAGGGATCAAATTGATAGATAAAAGCAGTATACCTTCTAGTGCAGTTGAAAACCATAAATGCCAGGGACCAATTTCATAGATAAACCTATTCAGTTTATTGAACAGTACAAGTGAATATGGGTGCAAAAAAGTCAAGCATAGTTTACATTACACCCTATTTAAGACTGGTGTAATCTGTTAACAAAGTAAAGTCATATCGCAGTCATCCACTAAAACATGAATTCTTCACCAAATCATAAATGGGAAGAAGGCCTTGATATAGACGATTCCGATCTTCTACTAACCCTTGTCATCTGTCCCACTAACAACCCTCACATAGTCCCTGAGATCACCACCACCCAAACCCTGATTTCAGCTCAAAACCATCAAGTTGATACTTATGCTGAATGTGAACAAGCCCTTGATTTAGACGATTCTGATCTTCGACTTACCCGCGTCGTTCGTCCCAGCAACAATCCTCACATAGTCCTTAAGATAACCACCACCACTCAAACCCTATTTTCATCTTAAAATAATCAAGTTGATAATTGTGTTGTAAAGCCGAGTAGGATCATACCAGGTCCTGCTGGTATTGTTCAAACGGTCAAGCTCTATAAATTAGTTGATACATGGGAAGGTGGGAAGGAATCCATAATGTCTACACAAGAGTATACTAGAAAAGTTATTGAGGATGTGGGTGAGGATGATGATTTTACGCGTGCGCCATGGCTTAGCGCGATTGACTATGTGAATGTTGATGGAGGGATCGTGACGGGTTGTTTTGGAGATGTTAAGAAATTTCTCAAGAATGGGAAACTTGAGAAAATTGTTGCAGTTATCAAGTCTTGTACTCCGAATGCGCTGGGCGATCTCATAGTAACACTCAAAGACATTTCTGGTACAATCTCCGGTACTATTCATTACAAAGTGCTTACAGAGGAGAGGTTTGCAAAGGCGTTTACCGTAGGAGCGGCTTTGATACTTCATAATGTTTCTGTCTTTTCTCTTAAGCAATCAACTCATCATTATCTTAACATTACAAAAGAAAAAATATGGTCAAAGTAATTCCATAAGGAATGGGGGGTCTACATAGTTTCTATGCTTTAGTCTGAATGTTAGCAAATATTATTATTGACTTTGTCATGTCTTACTAACTCAAATATCTTTCTTTAAATTGTTGTATAAAAAACAAACACCAACATAAAAAACAAACAAAACTTACTGAACAAAAAACAACTTAGAAAACAAACACGAACATCATTCATCATCTGATATCACCGTGTAACAAACAACAATCACTGTTTAATAGGGACCAAACGGGTAAACCCGGTTATAACATCAAGGACCAAGTGTGTATAAACTCTTGTGATACTGACATGCTTTTGCAACTAAATTATGATTTTAACTTATCGAAGTCACACGTGTAACAAACAACATTCACTATTATATAGGGACTAAACGGGCAAACTTGGTTTCCACATGAAGCTGTGTATAACCTCTCATGCTACTTATATGGTTTTGCAAACGGGCCAAAACTGGTTTCCACATCATGGACCAACTGTGTATAAACCTGTCATGAAGCATACTAGTTTTTACCAAAAATAAGTTAAATAGGTCACAAACAGCTTAAAACCAGTCCTCAACAAGTGCAATTATCTATTTGCCGACCTAAAGTGTACATTTTTGTTTGCCTCTAAAAGGACTTAGACAGTTGCCACAGATGTGGACTTTGATGTTTGCCACTTATGTGGACTTGAATTACAGACATGCACTCTCCTGAAACAGATTAGTTTTTGGAATTACAGAAAAGACCATTCACTTGCACCACCTGCTGCACTTGACTGTGTTGGTACACCATCACCCATTTCTCTTCCATTGCATTCCTTGTTTAACTCGACTGGACTTGAGAACTGTAGAAGGTTGCCTTGCAGGTTGGAGTGGGAGTTTCTTTTTTTTGTGGACTAATTCTTCCTGTTTTGTACTATTCTCTTGTCCTCTACTATGGATGAACCTTGACTGGCAACACATGCACCCCTCACCACCACCAGCAACAAACCAATACACACAGCACCTGATCCACCTAAACCATCTTGACCAACTACAGGTTCTATTTGTTGTGCTTGCCCAGATACACTACCACTGGCTTCTGCATTGTTGCCACCTACACCAAAAAAATTTCCTCGTAACCTGTTTGATGATGTTTAGATCAAATACACACTTATAGCTTGAAGCTAAAATAACTACCTGTTGTTGCCTTTCGACCTTGTCCTTTGCATGTTGCCTTATTGTGTCTAGTGTTTCCACATGATTGACATGTGATGGTTCTTCCTTTCCTGCTAAGTTTACCATCTTTCACAGATGGTTCATCCTCATGTTTAGACCTCTTTCTTTTCTTCCTTGGTTCTCCTACCTAGACATGATGCTTGGGTGGAAAAAGTGTTGTTGGACATGTGGACTTCTCCCAGTAGTTGGTCCCACAAATTGGTTGTATCTTGTGAGAGTATGTTTCCTTCCATGTACTCAACCAATAACAAGGTTTGACCAAAGTTTCTGGGGTGGTGCCGCCCGGTCATTCGGAGCCATATTCCAACAAGCTGTAATAGCATGCTTATAAGGAATCCCTGTCAATTCCCATTTCCTACATGAACATGTCATACTAACTACATCCACAACACACTGATCACCAAGTGAACCTGAAACTTGATACTTATTTGCTCCATTCCATTGCACATTCATCAAATGAGCTTCTTTCTTAATGGATTCCATGATTCGGGTTGCAGTAGGGGTCAAAGGACCAGTATATTTATCAGTCACACCTTGTACATTCACAATTCTCTTCATGCAATACTCCCTGATGTACTCTAAAAGTGTGATCACTGACTTGTCCCGACCTCCAACTATTTTGCCATTAAAGACCTCACAGATGTTGTTGAGCAATAAATCAGATTTGGCTCTACCTACAAATCAAAAAATATAATATCATTTAATGCTATACAACTATACCTAACACTTATAAATATAAATGCAGTAAAAACTGTGATGGCATTAAGAAAATTACACGGTTAGTCCCAGCATTTATGTGTTACCTGAAAAATGAGATCTAGCCCAATGTTCTGTTGGTATCTTATTCAACCATTCATGTGCCTTAGGATTCATCGTCTTAAGTTCCAACATACACTTTTCAAAATCCCTAACATTTGTAGCAGATGCAGCTCTCCACAACAAATCCTTGTATGCTTGTCCACACCATCCCTATGTGTCGCAAGCAATGTTTGTGTTCTGCACTTGGGTAAACAATTTTAATGGCTGGAATGATACCCTGCATGAACCAATTCATTAATTAGTTACAAATTCATATAATTCAGTAATTAAGAATTCAACTAGTCAAGCATAATACTAACCTTTTGTCTATCACTGATGAATGTGAAATTTAAATTGGGATGCAGATCTATGTCATTACCCAAACACTACAAGAACCAGCACCATGAACTCTTACTTTCAGCTTCAACCAACGCATAGGCCAATGGGTAAATTCCATTGTTTGAATCCAGTCCAACCGCTACCAATACTTGGCCTGGAAATGGCCCCTTCATGAAAGCACCATCTAAGCCTAACAGATCTCTTCTGCAGGCTCTAAAACCTAGTTTTAACGCTCCCAAACAAATGTATATTCTCTGAAACACCCTAGTAGGCAAAGAAGGATATTCATTTCAACTGCAATCTTGACAGTGGTATTAGGGTTTGTAGACTGTAACTCAACAACATAGTCTCTAACATAGAATACTGCAAAACGTAATCTCTGATCTCTCTTTCAGCTTTAGCTTTAGCTTTGAAATCTTTGCTCATAGATATCTGAACCTCCAACTCACGTTGGAGCTGGTCTTGAACTGCCTTAACCGGGATATCCGGATTAACCCTGACTAGTTTAAATATCTTCTCAGACAAGAATTTGTAAGTGCAGTGTTTGATTTCCCTAGATTGAAGGCATGTGTGTGTATCCTTGTGTGTCTTCACCACCTAATTTTGTGTGAATTTGTTCATAATATTTTCCTACATACAAGGACCCAAGGGTCAGAGATCCACTTTATCATTGTGCATCTAAAAAAGAAGGTTATGCTGATGTCATCAATTGGTTACCGTATTTTTTCTCCTTTTTTAAAGCACCTGTATTGGGCCACTTGATCCACTAGGCCCAGCTTCCATTCCACGATTTGGGCCAGTTGGTCCAGTACCTTGTGACATTGTAAATACAGGCACTTTTCCATCACATCTTGCTCTTATCCTGACACCATCATTCTTATACAGCTTCAAATTCCTTATACTTTCAATGGAATGCAGGTAGACTCTGTCCTTGGCCTCTTTTGGAGTAGTAAATTTCTAGCCAGTGTAAAATGAGTACTTCCACTGACCACTAGCATTTATAACACCTTCCATTTTTGTCCTCAATTCGGCTAACCTTCTCTTCTTGTAATTTTTTCTTCATCATTACAAGGGTCACTGTCGAAACCACCCGCATTGATGACATCCACGTCCTCTCCTTCTAAAACATCATCCGACACTAGATTAGTGATACCAATATTGTCAAAAGGAAAATCCATGTTAATACCAAACAAATAGACATCAACATCAGGCTCTACAATCTCATTCTCTTCATCTACTAAAAAATCTTCGTCTACATCATCATCATCTGTACCTGCATCTTCACTATACTGAACATCATATTCAGTTTCATATGCAGTATCTATTCCTTCATCATCATAGAAGAACTGTCCATCAGTAGGAGCTGATTCATCTTCCTGACCATTACCCTGTTCAGCATCTTCCCCATCTTCCCTAGAACTCACATAATCTTTAACTACAACATCTTCCACACTGAATTCCTGAGTTCCAACCTCTTCCACAATGGGTACCTCATTGCTAACCTCTGCCACAATGGGTTCTTGAGTGCTAACCTCTGACAAAATAGGTTCCTGAGTTCTACCAACATCTGGTTCCTCAGACACAGGGAGCTTAGATTGTGTTTCAACTTGGGAAACATTTAGGTTTACAGGTTCATTTAAGTTCAAGTCCATGTCATCAACTCTAAATGACTCATCATGACTTAACCCTGAACTGTCCACACTACCCCTCGCAACATCAGCAAAGCCTACCTCTCTATCTAATTCTGTTTCATCAAATGATAATTGCCTTATCACATCATCTATAACCTGACTAGCAATTGCTTGTTGTGAGACAAAACTAAGGTATATGTCACTAAACTGTGATTGGATTGTCGGGAGAACATGGCTTTGTGTGTCAACTCCTTGTACACCACTCAACTGTGTATGTCTGATGACAGACTCATCAGTGGGAGGGGTTAAAATACAATTAGGCATACACCTAGGTGTAATGGACTCACAAACAGAATCCTTACAAGGTGTACTTGAATCATGTTGTGGCAAAGAGCTAGGTGTGACAGACTTACAAACAGGTTTCTTAGTTGTTTCACTAGACTCATGCTAGGTCAACAACAACATTTTTTCTTTCTTGTTTGCTGCAATGCTACCAGCCTCATCAGTAATCTCTTTTAATGTCGTCCTAAACCGTGGTGCCCTAAGGTAAGAGTCTAAAGCGGTAACACCATGGTCTATATAGACCTCAATCAACTTAAAGCTCCTAACAAGGGTACCCAGGCAACGAACATCCTCCTTGCAAGCCAAAGCATGCAACCCTTCATCTAGACTGATGAGTGGTTTAAGATAATTATAAAACATAGGCTCAGATTTACCAGTGTAAATTTAAGAACCATCATGTTCAGCGCAACGACAGTAAACAAATCGATATCAACCATATCAAATATATCGACACGACCACTGGCATACATTCGGCTTGGATACCTTTGAAATTTTCCAGCATGATGTATTCAAATCGAAAACATATTGGGTGCATTATCTGAAAATCAAAATCAAACCCTAACTTCATAAATTGACAATAAAACAAGTAAAGAACACTACAGAGCAAAAGGGCTTCAAATCATTACCATAAGTCGATTCGAGTTGTTCGATGAGTTGCTCGGTGGTGCCCACCCACTGTCGACGGCGGAGCTTCCATCTCGTGTGGTCCACTAACACCATTTCATTTGGGGTTTGATCGAAGAAATAGACTGTAGGTATGGTTGTGTATGTGATTTGTGAGAGAGTAGGAATATGATTCGGGTGGGAATAATCTTGTGAAATTATAAGGATGAGAGGTGTAAATAGGGATGGCAATGGGTCAGGGAATTTCGAGGATCGTATTTACCATCCCCATCCCCGTTTCTCAGCCTCATCCCCGTCCCCATCCTCATCGGGGAAT
>BQNB010070516.1:0-33095 GCA_026074375.1 Tanacetum coccineum
ATCTATTGTACTATCAATTTTAGATTGAACTAGATACTTTGCTTAGAGTTACTATGATTTTAATGCACACAATTTATCTTTAAAATAATTTGAACAATAATGGGAGTAAACACTTAGCAACAAACTAGGAAGACACTACCAAGTTTGTTGAGATTAGCGGTTCATTTCTTCTTCTTCTTTGATATGTTAGTTCTATACTTACTGTAACACCCCTAAAAATATCGCAGCGAAAATGTAACCGTGGGCGTTACTTCATAATACACAATCACAAGATATAAGAGAATGACCTCTATATGAGTCGTTTAAAAAATGTTCATTGTTGCATTTAAGATAATGAGTTTTCAATAAATTACAATCCATAGTTTCAATACAAAAGATACGTTGTTTGAACGACAATCCAATGAACATAGTTATGCAGGAAAAGACTTCATAGATGTGACTCCAGATGCAAGCCATGTAAGAACTTAAGAACCTGAGAAATACATGCTTAAAAATGTCAACATAAAGTTGGTGAGTTCATAGATTTAAGTAAAGTATTTACGAGAAACCAAAAGTGTTTAGTGACAACTGCTTCATTCAAAGTATCATGAAATGTGTTTCATGTTTCGTGACTACTGCTTCACTCACAATAT
Organism: Tanacetum coccineum; assembly: GCA_026074375.1. Classification (NCBI taxonomy): domain Eukaryota; kingdom Viridiplantae; phylum Streptophyta; class Magnoliopsida; order Asterales; family Asteraceae; genus Tanacetum; species Tanacetum coccineum. The sequence continues at coordinate 633 of BQNB010070516.1, forward strand.
CATGAAAAGTATTTTGTGACTACTACTTCACTCACATTATCATGAAAGTGTTATGTGACTAATGCTTCACTCATAGTATCATAAAAAGTGTTATGTGACTACTGCTTCATTGACAGCATCATGAAAAATGTTATGTGACTACAGCTTCACTCACAATATCATGAAAAGTGTTTTGTGACTTGATAAGTGTAAAATACACATATCCGTTAATACCTAAAATAACCCAATTAAACCCAAAACAGACCAAAAATGGCAAAAATATGCTTGTATTTGTGTTTTGTGTGTGCATGTACGGATATATCAAAAATCACAAGAAAACAGTCAAAAACGGGCAAGCACGGACACGAGAATCAGAAGTGTACAAAAGAAGTCAAAGATTCAAAGCCAAAGCCAGAAAATTCAAACCCTTAGTTAAATCCAGTCAACATGATCAACAAAAAGTCAACAAATAAAAGACAAAACCACACAATAATCCATTTTCACCCTCCAAGTTTCACAAAAGTCCAAATATAGTCCCTTAACCCTTAATGGGCAAAAAAAACCCATTTAAACCATACCTGGATCCATTTGGCCCAAAAGCCCATCTCATAAGCCCAAGATAATAGTCCATACCCTTTTCCTAAAACAACAAGGGCTAAACTTGCAATTTTCGAAAGATGTTTATAACTAGAAATGGAAAAATCAATTGAGAGGGACTAGTATTGCAATTTTCACAAAGTCCAACAGTTTTAACTGTCAAAAAACGCGCCAAAAGGAATTACTATTCACCCATCGTCTCCATTTCACCACGCTGTCAAAAACAAAGGGTTTTTCAAAATTAAGGGACAATTTGGACAATTAAAGAGCTCATAAGTGCAAGGCAAGGGTCAAATCAGTCTTTCCAAGGGATTCATTAGCTAAAGATCAAGCTCAAGCCACGTCATCAATGGAGAAGCACACTAGATATGTGGGTTTTACACTAAACACACTCACACAACTAGCACAAGCTGTCACATCAAAGAATGACAGCTTGGCAATCCGTGTGAGCTCAAATGTGATCCAACGGCTCAAATCTTTGATCCAATGATTAAGACAATGAGTGGTGAAGATTGAAGGATTGGAGAGCAAGGCAAGGCATCCTAGAAGCTTCTTTCAGCACCTATAAAAAGGCCTCAGCTCACACACACACGATACCTTTTTTTTACCTTTCATTTTTTCTTTTTTTTAGAAACTAGTTTAGCTTAATAGTTATTTAATGTAATTTTCAGCTTAATCTTGTAATTACCATATTAATGAAAGTTTTCAAGTTATAAAATCTAGACCTTGCTTTTTTATAATATTTTTCCTTACTGTCAACTCTTTTATTTCATGTTACTTGATCATTTAGCCTCTCATAAGCCACTCGTAAGCTATCATGAGTCCTCTAAGCTCATATTGACTCATTTACCTTAATCATACCTTTAAACTTATAAAATCAGCTTAAAAACTTATTTACTTCTGCAGTTTGGGAATTTAAGCTTAAGGAAGGGGGATCTATAAAGGAAGGATTCCCATGGACTTATACCCTAGCTTATTAATAAGCTAGGGAGCTTGTAGCTGCCAATTTGGTTCCTCTTGTTTAGCTAGAGGCCTAGTAAGTTTCTCTTTAATTTCAATCTCAAGTCATCCCTCTTATTGCTAGTAATTGCTAATCTGCTTATTCTTGCTTATTATCTGCTTTAGTGTGCTTTTTCTCTCTTATATTTGCTTATTAAGTTTCATTCTCTCATCTGTTTTTGCATATCTTAGATAAAATCCATAGTTTTGTTTTTACTTTTTCATAAAACTAAAAAACCAAAAAATAAGTAAATTAGCTTAAAAACTAGATTAGTTCTTATTTAATTGTTAATTTAGATTAATTAAGCTAAAAATTATCTAGACATCAAGTTTTTATTAATAGATTTCATTTTGAAAGCTTTTCTTAAGATACTTATTACTTAAAGGGGTGTTTGGTTTAGTCAGATTTGACCTTATAAAGTCAAAATTATTTGGGCAAAACACTTTGGTCAGCTGAATTTTCATTTGAGAGCAAGTTTTAAAAAGATTTCAAGGATTAGTTAGCTGTTTATCAAAAGTTATGGCTTATTTTTCTTGTTTCAGCACCAGGGTACATTTTAGCTTAAGTTAGGAAGTTTATTTTTGATATAAGCACTTAGAGCTTCTAGAGAGCTTTGTTTTAATACACTCATTTGAGAGTGTTTAGAGTAGTGGTAGTCACTAGGTGCATCTGCACTTGTTGGTTTGGATTTGTGCAAAGTGCATCAGCAGGAACAAAGTGGATCCTGCTGTCACTTTTGTTTTACTTTTTAGCTTAGTAAACCTAGGATTTAGAAGCTTAAATTCTAGTATAATTTAGTTTAGACATAGCTTAATATAGATTAAGCATTAGTTTTAGATTTATTGCTTATTTTCTAGCTTAATTTAGTTTTTAAAATCACTAAAAATTAGTCAGCACATACTGACTTATATACTCAGCACATGCTGAGTATATAAGCTATCTTTTAGCTTCTTTTTAAGCATTCATATATAGGAATTAGCAGCTCAAACTTTAGTATAATATAGTTTAAATATAGCTTAATCTAGATTAGGGCTTAATTTTCATTTCTAAATAGATTTGCTATAGTACAATTTTGTTAAAAAGTCACCAAAAAGCTAAAAGACCAAAAATAAGTAGGATAGTTTAGTAGTTTCTTAAATTCTAAATTCTAGCTTAAGTAACTTGTTTTAATTGCTTAAATGTTTAGCTATTAAGTAGTTTAGTAAGTTTTTAGAAGCTTTTAATCTAGTATAGCTTTTTAAGAGTTTTAGCTTATCTAGATTTTGTGTTATTTGGCTTATTCACTAAGTTTGCTTAATTCATGATCAATTTCAGTAGCTTAAAAGTAGTTTAAGCCTTTATTTCTTTTCATTTATAGATTAAGCATATCATAAGCTCATTAGAACTTCTTTCCTTTTTCATTTTGAACTAATTTTGAGCTTTTTATAGCTTATTTTCTAAAACCAAGGGTTAAGCCCTCCTTTCTGAGGTCAGCTTAAAAATAAGCTCTTATTGAGCTTATTTGTGATTTTCAGCCCAAGTAGCTTTTATTAATTTTGTTCCCACTAGCTTCCTTTACAACTTTGCTCTTTTAAGTTTTTGATAATAAGCACTTTTCAAATCTCAACTTAATTCGGGCCTTATTGGACTTAGTTTGAAGTCGGGGTAGGACCTCAGGGGTTGGATTTGAAACATTTGGATTTAGTTGTTTGCTCAGTTAGCCCTCCGTTAGTTTGTCAATTGCACTGTTAGTCCTTCAAGGACTAATACTATTAGTCCTTCGTTAAGTTTTAGTTAGTTTAATTAATTTTAATTAGTAATTAGGGTTTATCTTTTAATTAGTTTAATTAAGGTTTAAATAAAAAGTAAAAATTAGGGCTTTTATTTTTATAAAATTTCTGCACACTTTCTTTATTTAGTGTAATTTTTATAAAATTTTTAGGATTCTATTTTTAATAATTTTATTATTTTTATAGTTTTTAAGTAGTTTAAATTTAAAAAAATCATATCTTTTAATCTAAAAAGCCAAAAATAGTAATTCCTTTTTCTAAAATTTTCTTTTTACTTATTTTATTTAGGAAAAATATAATTTCAATTATTTTTTATATTTTTTATATTTTCTAGGATTTAATTAGTTTTAAATAGTTTTTAATTCTTAAAAAATTCAAAAATAATCTAAAAAATATTTTTCTTTTTCTTAAAATTTAATTTTATCATAATTTAGGTTTAGAAACTTAATTTGCAATTTTAGGGTTTAAATTTAGTAGGTTTGCTTAATTGTCGCGTTTTATTTGTTTCCCGTATTAGTTTAATTGTTTAATTGTTTTTAATTGTCCATTTTAATTGTTGCTTTAGATTATCAAATCATCCATTCGCTTATTCAAATCATAATCCAAGCTTAAACAAGGTTTCAATTTCACTAGTCGTTGGGGAAACGACCCGGGTGATCGTATTTACCCGGTTAAATATACGTATTATATATTATATTATATATATTTTTGAGAGTGAATTTTCCTTAGGGAATTTTCTTAATTGCTCTGTGGAATATTATTTTATAGTATATTTTATAGTGTATCTAAACTGCTATCAGTTTTTGGCGCCGTTGCCGGGGACTAGTGTTTAAGATTCCTTCGTTTTTAGTCTAATTGGTTTGAAGATCCTTTCATTCTCGAAAGTTTCATTCTTGTTTTATAATTCAAAAATCCAAAAAAATCAATAAAATATAAAAAGTAAAAAATATTTTCCTTTTCTTTTTAGTATAAGTAAAAGATAAAAAAAACAAAATCAAAAATATAAAAAAAATCTTTCTTTTTAATTAAGAAATAAAAGTCACCAATTGGTAAAAATACCAAAATATAATACTCTCAACGGAGGTATTATCATAATCAATTCCGGTGAACTTGTTGGTTCCCAAATCGAACTAAAGATTTAACACTTGCCATTTGTGTCTCTACGAAGTACGGCTCACCTTGAAAAGCAATTTTTGAGAGCTACCGTGAAGTAGTTGATTATTTGGTTTAAGTCTCTTCCGTGTAACCGTTAAAATTCATTGTTAAAAAAAAAATTAGTGTAAAGTTTTGCTTTTTGATTTTTAGTTTTTCCTTTTTATGCGCACTCGTTCGCAATCTCGAAGACGTCGACAACAACAAACTCTTCCGGTTGTTGTTGAAAATTTTGATTTACTGGGTTCTTTACAATGCAGATTGTACTTTCATTATCAATGTGGGATTGTAGGATTAATGAAATTGAAACCATAGTCCAGTAGTTGTTTTTTGAACCCATAATACTTGTCCCAGCAATTTGAGAGCTACCTATTCAGCTTCAGTGTAGAAGTAAGCCATATTGGTCTTGATTCTTGCATTGCCATGAGATAAGTCTTTGTCTAAGAAATTGACAACACCTGTTGTGGATTTCCTATCAAGGTTTAACCCACCATAATCACTATCAGATAATGCTTCTAGGTCAAAAGGTGATTCTCTTGGATACCATAAGCCCAATTTGGTTTGCCTTAAGGTACTAAGATTCTCTTCACAGCATGAGATGTAAAGTCTTGGGAGTGTCCGAATACGTGAACAAAACACATACTGCAAACTTTATATCAGGCCTAGAGGAGTTATAATAACATGAGAGAACCTATCATGGATCTGTATAGTGTACGATCCCATTCAACTGCTTCCTCATCTTTTGTCCAATGCCCACTTTGGTCTCCATGGGGTTATTGCCAGTTTTCATTTACAAAGTTTTTTATTAAATTTCTTGGGTATCTCAGCTTACATATTGTCCTGAGATATGAATGATTCTGCCTTGTTCTGTTTGACTTGTAATCCTAAGAAAATGCGAGTTTCTCCATTGAACTCATCTGAAATCGCTTATCATCAAGGCTTCAAACTATCACACCAAGACTTTTTGGTAGATTCAAAAATGTATCATCAACATACACTTGAACAGTATGATATCCTTCTTGTCCCTTTTAATAAATAAAGTCTTGTCAATCGTACCCCTCTAGGAATGTTGATAGAGTAGCATACCAAGCTCTAGGAGCTTGATGCAGTCCATACAAAGCTTTGACTACCTATAACCTTTTAGGGTGATAAGGATCAAACAAAGCCGGAGGTGTGAGACATAACCTCTTCATCTATAGTGCCAAGACAAAAGGCACTTTTTTTACATCTCATTTGGTATACTATGAACCCCATAAATGAGGCAAAGGTTAAAAATAACCTGATAGCTTCTATTCTTGCCACAGGAGCAAAAACCTCATCATAGTCAATACCTTCTTCTTGCGTGTACCCTTGGGCCACCAATCTTGCCTTATTTCTGACAACCACTCCTATTTCATCTCTTTTATTTCTGTAGACCCATTTTGTACCAATCACCTTCATTCTGTGAGGTAGATCTACAAGAACCCATACTTGTTGCAGCTTAAACTGTAACAACTCCTCTTGCATGGCTTAAACCCAACTGTTATCTTGTAGAGCTTCAGAAATCTCTTTAGGTTCCTCCTGAGATAGAAAACATGCAAATGAACAATGCTGTTGATCTTTGTGATTGTTTCTTTGCTGCTTTTGAATAAAGCTGAAAAGTGCATGAGCTCCTGATTTTTGTTGCACTTTGCTTCTAGTTTGCACAGCTGACTTAGGATCACTAAGGATTTGACTTTTCGGGTAATTAGTGTATAATTATTAGAGGTTGGGAGTTGGGCGGACTTCAATTTAAGTGGGGTAGCTGTGAAGTCGTTATCACGCCCTCTTCATCATAAGATGCCTCATCAAAAATTCTTGTCTTAGACTTGTGAAAGATTTCGAGCTCTGGCATAGGTGAATCATCAAGATCAAAACTACTAGTATTAAATGACTCACTACCAATATTAACTGAAGGAGTACTGGTAGAGGTGTTTTCAGATACTTTTCCTAAATGCTTTAGAGTAATTTCTTCCAACTCTCTTCTAAAAGCTAGAATCTTAGGATTATCTTCTGAAGTGTCAGTAGAAGAAGCCTTCTTCTCTTGTTGAGGTTCTATCAAGATCTCCTATTTCTTTGAATTTGTGGAAGATTTCCTTGATTCAGCTTTTCTTCAGTATTCTTCACAGTTGAAGGCACAATAATAAGCTCTACATCCTCATCTTTTTCCTCAGAAGCATTAGAATATGGAGTTTGTGAAGTACCTGCATTGTTAGTTACTACCGAAGCACCTGCATGTGGGTTAGCTTGATTTTCCAAAGATACATGAATATAGTTCATAGAATCAGTAAGATAATCAATATCAAACATCCATCTATACCCTACTCCTTTGACATTGGGTTTATCTTCAAGAAAATTGACATGCAGATTTACTTCTACTCTTTTTGGTTACTAAATTATAAACCCTATAGGCTTTGCTATTTAGAGAGTAACCAACTAAAAATCCTTCATCAGATTTTCCATCAAACTTGCCAAGCACACTAAGAGTATCTAAAATTGTAACATGACACCCAAAAGGTCTTATGTAGCTGATAATTGGTTTATGTCCAAACAAAAGCTCATAAAGGAGTTTTGTTTTGAGGTTTAGTCACTCTTACCCTATTAAAAATATAGCAAGCAGTACTAACTGCTTCTGCCCAAAAAGTAGTTGGTAAGAGTGAGTCTGCTAGCATAGTTCTAGCAGCCTCAATTAGGGTCCTGTTCATTCTTTCAGCAACTCCATTCTGTTGTGAAGTTCTGGCATTGCTATACTCTCTGTTTGATACCTTCTTTCCAAATATTCACAGCATATCTCTATTCTTATATTTAGTGCCATTATTCTGATCTAATGATTTTAAACCCTATGACTAAGCTGTTTTCAATCTGCCTAATGAAGTTTTGAAGACGCCACTAGTTCTTCCTTAGAGGCCAAAAAGAATACCCAACTAATCTGGTACAATCATCAGTAATTTCAAGCATTAACTTGCATGATATTGGCTTTTTAATGAAGTAGGACCAAAAGATCATATGACGTAGGTGTGTAATTGCTTAGTGATTAATCTTTCTAATTTGGCCTTGCAGGAGCCTGTGTTGTTTACTTTATGGCAGGCAAACAATGTTGGTCAATTTAAAAACCTTGGAAAGTAGACCTCTTACAAGGGTTTCCTTCATTAAGTTTTGTTTAGGTTTTTAAAAATTGTATGACCTAACCTTCTGTGCCACACTTTAGATTCATCAGATGTGGTTTAGCATCAAACAGGCAAAAAACCTTTTGCGGAGTAGGTGTCTTCATCTCATAAACTGTACATTTGTGATGTCTAGGGACCATTAGAAGTATAAATTGTCATCAGGCATCTTAAAGTCAGAAGACACAACAGACATCCAATTTCAGTAAAAAGAACCTTGTGCTGCTTATTCACATATATTTATGAGATTGTGTAAGTTAAATGCCCTAATTCTTTTTACAAAAGAACACTTTCAAAATCTTAAATTACCTACTCTTATTTTTCCTTTACGAGATATGTTGCCTTTGCTACCTCCAAAGGTAACAGATCCCCATTGGAATTCTTCAAAATCCTTAGTTGATCCTTGTTACTGTCATGTGCCCTGAGATCTACTATCAAATATACCTCTATCTACCTTGTTCTTCAGTGGAGGATCCATGCACATGAAAAGAGATAAATTAGTTTCTCTTAGTGACCAGGCCTTTACAAGGGCTTTTGGGGGGGGGTTGCCTCTGCGAACCTTTAGCATTTACAGTTCTATAAAACAGTTGGTTCCACTGTCACAAGTGAGTGTGGGTTTAAGTTCCATCCAATTATAAAATCCAGATGAGGTCTTAACAGCAGATCCCCAATTTTCTCTTTACAGCATGAGATTGGGACATTTGTGCTGTAATTGTTGCAAAGGTCTTCATACTGATGAATGTGATTTGAAAAATGCTTCTTGTTTTATAATTCACCTGTGGTCTTTTAGAACTAAAAACTGTTTGAGGCTTGGTAGTACTGATGTCTAGATCTAACAGTATTACATTAGAACTACCAGTGTTAATGTAGGCCAACATGATTAACATTTGTCCTACAATTATTCCATTTGACCTGACAGAATTTAACATTTACCTAACAGTATAAATTAGGACTGACATAATTTAACATTTGTCCTACCAGTATTAATATTAGGCCTAACAGAATTAATGTTTGGCCTACCAGCATTAAGTTGTACTGATCTAGGAACAAATTTATTAGCATGATTAACCCTGTTTGCATTGGTCCATACTGGTTTTGCCACCCCATTACCAGTATTAAAAACCCTTTGTTTCTTAAACTCAGCCTCTCTTGCCATTTTCTTTTCATAATAGTCACAATCTTTGATCAAATGACTTAGACTACCACAAACAAAACATTTCTTCTTTGTGAAAGAGTAACCTTCCCCTAGTTCTCTTTCCATCATAGCATTCCAATTCTTCCTATTAACTTTAGGTGTTGCTTGATCTTTGATTGGTTGTCTAGGAGTTTTTATGTGTGAAACACAACTAGGTTCAACTTCTTTTGATTTTGGATCAGACACACCTTTTTCATTTGTTGTTATAGGTGTAGACACATACACTTCTGGAGGAACACTTGAAATCTCAGATTCAGGATCAACAGAATGTTCAGAGGAAGTTCCAATAGATCCTGCACTGTCATTAGATTGACAGGTAGAATATTCACTGGATCTATCATCTGATACATTTGGTTCAAGCTCTTGAGGTCCCTTTTTACCATAAACATATAAAGACTCATCAATTTCTTCTTGTGGTATAGGAGTATAATCTCCACTTAAGGGATGTGGAACACCTTTAAAATCATTAGTTTTTACAAATCTATTGTACAAAGGTTTTCCAACTGAGTCCTCTTTTGTACAATTAAAAACAGAAAAATTCATTTCTTCCTCATAACTTAGAACCTCATTTTTTGAATTGTATTTCAAACCCTAAGCCAACTTTACTATTTGAACTCAGCCAGAATAAATTAATCTCCAAAGATTCTGTAAGAATCTTTCATGAATCTAATGTTTTATGCAATTATTCCTTTTCTTTTACAACTTCATTTCCTATTCACCTATATCTTTTAAGCTTTCATCTTTTCATATATTTCATTACCTCGAAATGTAAGCTTTTCATTTAGAGATAAGTTGAATGTTTTTGATAAAGTAACAATTGAGATTCTAGTTTCTTAACACTTAACTATAGGTCACGTATATTGTGCTTTTTGATCACCTAAACTGATTCATTTGTTTAACACAACAGAGTATTACAAGGGTCTTGTAATGAATCAATGGCCCCCCCCCCAATTTAGAACACAAAAGATACTCATTAGCTTGAGCTGATAGCCATAAGTGCTTGATTTGTCTCTTCAACTTCAGTATGTTCTCCCCAATTGACAATACCATCATCCATTGTCAGCAAGCCCATCTGATTCTTCTCTTGTTTCCCAGCTTCTTGATGTTGATAAAATGAGTCTCTTTTCTTCTTTCCATCATGTGTCCCCTTTGCTGTACATTCCCTAGCAAAGTGACCAGTATTGTGACAATTGAAGCATTCAAGCTTCTTTTTGTCAAAACCAACAAGTGTTTTTCCATCCACACGAACTCTCCTTCCTTTTTTCTTATAAAACTTCTTCATTCGAATAGCAATCATTGCTATCTGCCAGTTTATGTCCATCTCTTTAATGTCTAAATCATCAATTTGTTCTAGACTTCATGAAGCAAGTCCCAGTCCTCTGATTTGTTTGGCAAGAGGAAAGAAAAACTTCATCAGCAAAACCACCAAACTTCTTTTCAGGAATATTGGTTGAAAGAAGTAGAAGGAGTGCAAGTGATTGTAGGCAACCAAGTAAAAACCAGACTTAACCTTATTAGTGTTGTTTCTTTGCTTTATGAAACAAAACACATTTGAGCACTTAAGATTTTTGAGGCAACTTGGAATTTCCTGCTCAAAAACTCTAAGGTACTTAGTACAAATCATCAAAGAGATAAAAGTGTCAACCTATGGTTTAGTTCTCAATAGTCATATGCCAGATTGGGACCATGCCAGGGGGCAAAGATCTGAGAAACGTATGATTTGCGTCCTCAGTTGATACTTCAGCACCATGGCATCTACTGAGAAAGTAAATTGTTTGGAATCTGTCATATCCCTTTTTTCTAACCTTTTCTGAACTGATATTTTAAATTGCTTCAAACTGTTGTTTGAAAATAGCCTTCTGCATTTTCTTTGAATTTGCATTACCACCAAACCTAGTTCTGATGCGTTCCCAGATCTCCTATTGCATCAATCCATCCATGAAATCTTCTTAAATGCTTCCGTGGGAAGAGCCATCAACAAGATATTATTTGCTTCCTTTCCTTTTCCACACTGAATTTCTGCAGCATTGACTGGTGAAAAGTATTCGAATAACAATACCATCCTTTCCATTGAATTCTCTCTGGAGTTTCCATTCTGAATTACCTTCCAACATCATTTGTCAATGTACTCAAGATAATGCTCCATCTCCAAGCCCATATATCATACTCTCCTCCTTCTTCAAATTAGCGAGTTCGATATTGAGATAGCAGTTGTTTGAGGAATCACTTGTTGTTGTTGTATTAGGTGGCAGCACCAGTTTTCCTATCTGATTGCATCTCATGGTTTGCTCTTCATCATCACTGAGATGTTTGAGAACTCATCATTAGCATGTTGAGACATTTTGTATAGAATTGTAGGAGAGTGTTTGTTTGTGATCTTGTGATTCTTCTTATTCAGAGTCCCTCTATTGGCTCTGATACCACTTGTAGGTCCTAGTTCTTGGATCTATATAGCCTTTGTAAGACAATAGTTAACTTGAATAAATCCAAATCAACTATGTGAGAGACACTGACTATGAATATCAAGTGTTAATGCGGAATCTTAACACAATAATTAAGAAGAACAATGATACTAAATTTGTTATTGATTTTTCTATTAAGCTTCAATGCTTCTATTACATATATAAAACTCTATGCGGTAGGGTTCCTTTTATACACCAAGGAAACCCTAATGGGCTTTACAAACGTGTGAAAGAATAATGCATATCTTTTCCTAAGATATCTCCTAAGATATCTCTAAGATAACTATTACTATTCTGTTATATAAACAGACTTAACTAAAATACAACCAGTACTAACTATAGTACTGCTATTCTACCAGTACTAACTTAGTTACTGCTACTTAACTTATTAGCTGCAGTATAACCGATAGTATGCCCAGAACCTAACTAATACTAACTACCAGACTTAACTGTTATACTACCAGTATTAAGTCTTTTACAATCTATTTCCCAACAGGCTGCTACTGCTATGAAACACATAGCTTCAAACTTTGCCCAAGCTTGACAAGTTTGAAGGGGTGGACTTTAGAAGATGGCAGAAGAAGATGTACTTCTTGCTTTCTAGTATGAGTGTGGTGTATGTGCTCACTACTCCTATACCTGAAAAGGGTGAGAATGCTACCGTGGATCAAATCAGGAGGAGGAATAAGTGGGATAATGATGACTATGTTTGCAGAGGTTTAATCCTCAAAGGTATGTTCGATCCTTTATTTGATATTTACCAAAATCTTGAATCTGGAAAAGAACTATGGATTCCTTGGAGGCCAAATATATGGCTGAGGATGCATCAAGTAAGAAGTTACTTGTTAGTAATTTCACCAATTATAAAATGACTGATTCAAGACCAGTTATGGAATAATACAATGATGAAACTCTTGTATACATGGTAGATTACACAACATAAAAGGAACATGATTAGGCTATTCAATTCTACTTGTAATCAATGATACACTCCCTTCTTTCTTGGAAAGATTTTCAAGCATAGTACCTAAACATAAGAATGAGGATTAACCTTATTGAGTTGGGCAGTCATCTGCGCATTGAAGAGTCCCTCATGGCGCAGGATAGCGACAAGCTAAAGGGCAACAATGTTGTTGGTCCACAGTGATTGGACGTGATTGTGTAGATCTTAGATTTAGTTTTGGAAAGATTGTTTCGTTGTTTAATGTTTTGCATGTTCCTAATATAAGGAAGAATTTGGTTTCAAGTAGTATTTTGAATAATTGTGGTTATCAAAACCATGATTGAATCTATAAATCTGTTCTATTCTCGTACGTGTTTTTATTGTTTTGTTTATTTAGTAAATCAAATGTTTCAGCTTAATATTGTTAATGATAATATTGCTTTAGTGATTCAATCCTATGGCATGTTAGACTGGGCCATGTCCATTTTAAGAGGATGCAAGATATTTCCTAAGGAGGGTTTAAACTCTGCCTTTTGACATGGACACTGAAAAGTGTAAGGCTTCCATGCTGACCAAAATAACTAAAAAACTATTTCAAAATGTAAAACGTAAAACTAAAGTTTGAGGTGATCCACAGTGATTTATGTGATCTGCATGCTACTCCCTTATTAGGGAATAAGAAATACTTTGTGACATTTATTGATGATGCTTCAAGGTTTTTTTATGTTTATTTATTACATACTAAGGATGAATCATTAGAAAATTCAAAGTATTCAAAACTAAAGTTGAATCACAATAAGGGTCTATGATCAAAAGATTCAGGACTGATAGGGGAGGTAAGTACATGGATACTGTGTATTTTCAGTATGTTGGTATTATCCATCAAACGACTGCTCCATATACTCCATAAAAAAATGGTATATCTTAAAGGAAAACTAGAGTGTTGAAAGAAATGGTTAATTCCATGTTGTTCTACTCAGGACTGGGGGGGGAGTCAAAGATCTTGGATGAAGCTATGTTAACAACATGCTATTTATTAAATAGGGTTCACAATAAAAGGAACATGATTACCCCTTATGAACTCTAGACTAAAAGGAAACCAAACCTGAACTACTCAGGGTTTAGGGTTGTAGGGCTGATTAGTAAGACTCCCAGATCGAACTGAAACTTTAGGTGAAAGATGCGATTGGAAGTGCAATTTGTTGATATGCTGAGTATTCCAAGGCCTTTTAGGTTCTTTATTATTGAACCTAATGATTCGGTTGTAATTAACTCAATAATTGAATCAAGTGATGCTATATTTGATGAGAATAGATTCTCTTCAGTCCCTAGACCAAGTCTCAAGATTCCAAATGGAACTGAATACATTGGTGGTTCAGTGGTCCCTGAAGAGGACACTGAAGAGGTTGTTCAGCAACCTGAACCTGAGCTTAGAAAAAGCAAAAAGGAATATTGCATCCAAAGAATTTTATACCTGAAATTCAATTACACTTAATTGAAGGAAAAAAGGATGAAGTCTCTGACCAACACTCCTATTGACATATACTGGTTATCCTTCAGTGTTGTGGGTAAACTGAGCAAGTTATACGATAATCCTGGTATCTCAACACTGACAAAGCAATTAGCTGAACTGAAGTACATAGAAAACCATTGACTATAAAATTGACATATCCTGGTTATCCTTATGTTGATGGTTACAACTGATGCAAGCAGGATCAGCAACTCTGAAGACAATTCATCTACCAGTGGCTGGGTATTCCTGCTTGGTGGAGGTGCAATTTCTTGGGCTTCCAAGAAACAAACTTGCATCACTGGTTCAACAATGGAATCTGAATTGTGGCTTTAGCAGCTGCTGGTAAGGAAGCTGAATGGTTGAAAAACTTGCTCCTTGAGATTCATGATGTCACAAACCGAAAGCCCCTATATCTATCCTTTGTGATAGTGTTGCTACATTGGCAAAGGCTTATATCCATAGACAAATGGCTTCTAAGACACTTAGGTAACTAGGCATAGCTGATTCGATAGCTTATCACGAATGGTTATATCTATAGAGTTTTGTAGGTCCTCAACAAAACTTATTTGATCAATTGACGAAGGAACTGGCAAGAAGACTTTGTTAAAAAGTCAGTTTTAAGACCATACACTAGATCTCTACACAAGACAAACATGAATGATGATACCGACAGTCAAAAATACCATGAGTTGAAAGCAGTTACATAGTCTCAATAAATCGTCATAAAAAAATGCATTCTTAACATTCAATATGGTGTATTGCCACTTGACAGACTGGAAAAGACTAATGACCCGTGCTACATAGTGGACCGGTTTAACAACTGGACTAAATGTCTCATCAAAATCAACACCAAGTTGCTGACTGCTACCATTAGCAACCAAATGAGCCTTATATCGGCTCAAAGTTCCGTCAGCATGAAAACTTATGCGTTAAAATTAGTTAGTGCAAACATACGATATTTAATCTATCGATCTCTTAATGTTTTGATGATGAAAAACATGTAACTTGAATACTAACGTAAAGTGCGCAAATAACTCTAATCAACAAATCACAAATGATACACGAATCAACAACTCTCAACGTCTCAAGTATGCATCAAGACGACATGGTTTACATACTCACCCTACGTAAATCACGATAAGGTATGTACAAAACAATATTAAAACTTGTAGATGATCCAAAAAAATAAAAAAGTTTTTTATTTTTTTTTTGTCTTAAACTTTATATTTTTGTAAATATAAGAAAAGTATTTCTCAAAAATTATTTAGACAAATTATTTTTTTAACTATAAAGAAATGTTTTATGTGGTAATTATTTTAAAATTCAAAATCAGGTAATTGTCCCCCTAAAATAGGTGTCACTTTCACCAGACAAGTTTGTCACCACAAAAAAACAAAAACAGGAGCGTCTGTCGGGCTCTGTCGGGCGGTCCCCTTAATTCTGTTCGGCGGTCCCCTTAATTATTGTCGGCCCCATATATATTGGGAATCGCTATTTCCTGACAGGCTGTTTTTTTCACTCCTTTAATAGTTGGGATCACCTCTAACTATTTTCACAACCCTTTTGCACGATTTTCTTTTAGTTCTTTCTCTCTCTAGATCTCACTAAATCTTTGATCATTCAACTTGGTTAATCTTGTTTAAATGTGATCAAATCTTCTATTCCATTCCCTTTTCCTCAAGTGCAAGAGAAGAACTTCGGTCATCTTCAAGATCCAAAGTTATGTAGTCCTAGTTAGTCCCATCATGTAACATTTTACATATAAGAACGAGTCATGTCTCCAATCTTTAGAGTGTGTAGAATCCAAAAATGATGTTATATATATAGGAATGGGTTGATTATGGGTTGTAGTTATTTAGGCCTTAACATAGCATGGTGAGTGGTAGATTGGTTTCTAGCTAAGATTAGACCGACATCTAGCTAGTGTCAGAAAAAATGTAAGCAACGTGGGTTTATGTGTTAAGGCCATAAAAAAAACAGAGGTTTGTTATCGGTTGGCCATTAAAACCATAACTGATTTGTTGTACCCGAAGAAGGACTCGACATCTAAGCTTAGTTGTCGAAATTATAGATGTAAGCATTAGTATAAAGGTTTTATCCGCCGAAAGGAAGCTTGTTGAATTAGTGAAGTAACTCTCGATTTGGGTACTCGAGGAGTGAAGTAAGGCGAAGAGGAGCTTCGTGACTGAACCACCATAAATCATTGTGTCGGTTTCATTTTACTTTACACTCATTGTGCTTTATGATTGTGGTGAATTGTTTGATGTTGTGTTAGTCATGGTTGTGTAGCTCTTTGTAGTATACATTGTGAGTGTGAATATATTGGTAGAATATGCGTTAGTAATTGTAAATCCGTTATCGACACTTCCCATATTGCGTCAAACTTGATTGGTGATTTGATACAAATGATCTAGTCCGAAAACCTCTTATGGAGTGAGGCGTCCTTTTAAATACGGAGCGGCCTCGGATGTACTAGGCGCCCCCATATATATATGGTACCGCACGTAGAAAGAGTGATGTAATTTAGATCTTAAAGTTTTTATGGAGACCTATTATCAACCCCCCCCCCGCTCTAATAACTAAACGGTTCACAATTGGTATCAGAGCCACGTCGCTCTACTTTTCAAAACAAATGGTTTTTAATATATAGTACGATCCATGTATCAAATTACCCATGAATGGGGACTAATATGAAAGTGTTTTTGTGTTCTTGATCCGTAACTAGTTATGATATTAAATATACTACGTATACTAGCTATGAAGGAAAATTTATCACCAAAGAGGCTTGGAGATTCAACTTATGTTTTCTAAGTCGTAAAGTAGAAATGATGTCAAAACATGAATTTATGTCTGGATAAGTTTTTTAAAGTCTTATGTTTCTACAATTAAGTTACTAAATTGATTTTGAACAAAAAACGTGTTTTGGGGTCACTAGCTAACGTGGCGGCGGTCCAAAAATGTCGTTGCGGCCACCAATATACTAGGGGTCCGTCACCTTTATGGGGCCCGCCTGTCTGTTTCGAGTTTTTGGCAAACTTCAAAAAATCATATAAAATCAACCGTAAGTCCGTAGAAGTCGTGCCACCCGCCATTTCGAAGATAATTGAGTCTAGTTTCATTTAAAAATACTTCCAAGTCTTTATTCTAAACTTAAGTCAGTCAGAAATGCAAAATACTACATAGTGGTCAAAACTATATGTTTCGGTTTGACGTAAAACTTGTAGTTTACCTTTTCTTTCAAGTCGAGCATTTCTAGTCAACTTATCCTTGAAAACATTGATCTTGATTAATTTTTAAAATGGAGAGGAAACTATTTTTGTTTTCAAATAAAATCAAGCTATGTATACATCGTTATATCTAATACACAAAACGACGATGAATATCCTTATGTGTATGCTAGATGATTATGTGTGTTTAACTTTTGTTTCAACTTGGTTAATAGATATTAATAAGTAATCATTACTATTTGTAATTGAGCTAATTATAAAATCTAAACACATGATCAAATGTTATGCTAATTGTATGTTTACTAAGTTTTTCCGAATTAAGCTTACATAGGATTACGCTAGATTTCTTGTGTTAAGTTGCAAAATTGTTTGTGCATTGCATATAAGCATAGATCACTATATTTACAAGTGTTACATAAACATCTTGTAGATTATTTTGAGTGTAGTAACCCATTCAGAAACAAGAGTTAAATAATTTATCAAGTGTGTGGAAAAATAATGTCCTAACATAACATAATAGTTAACATCCGTCACTGAAAAAATTTCCAACACATTAACTCTCTTCCAATAAGAATTTTCTAAATCTTTCATGCGTCTCGATTTGTTTTGACCTTAGTAGGGTTTAAACAAAAGAAAAATACATATTAATACATTAGTATTAAGTAAAAGAAATTGTATTTTTTTTAACTATTGCTGTGCTTTGCATTATGTCTAACACACACACATAAATTATATTTTTTTATTAACAATAGTAATTTACAAAAGATGTGGTTGTATTAAAATGGTTAGAAAAATCATTCATACACTAAATAAAATATCAAAAATAATGAACAACTAAGCATAACAACAAATAAGTTTTTCGCACAAGCCAACGCATATGCCAAACCAGAAGTAAAAAAACAAAAGAACTTGTGCATATATATTCAATAACCTCACACTTCAACAACTAGTCTTAGGATTAATGAATACATTATGAAAATCTTTATATTGTATTCTTTTAAAAGATGGTTTCCGTTGAGGTTCAGAAAGATTTTGAATATATATATCAACTCATTATTCAAACTATGATTGATATTATTATCGAATCTAATTGACAAGTTTTCGAGTATGACAAAAATTGCGATTTTTTTATTTGTATTAGAGCTTTAAGATTAAATCAATATATAACAAAGATATGTTATCTTAAACCTACTTTACTCGCAATCATACTTATTGATATGAAAATAACATCCTCTTCTAGAGACATAAGAATAGCATCGATCATAAGCTCACACTTGAGGTAATTGATGGTCATAATTAGTCTACTTGTCTAAGAGTTGTGTTCCAAATATTTGGCAAATATATGCATAAAATACACAATGAAGTAGGATTGACGACTTGAATGTCTTGTCCAAAATATTCAAGTAATTTACCTTGCAATGTAATTGGCAAAGTCTCATCTTCGAAATTCAAACATGAGCAAACGCACAACATATGTAACTTTGCTCAAATAATTCAAAAGCACAACTCAAAACTCAAACTATTTTCCCATCAAAACTCTCTCTTACTTTATCAAATAAGCATAATATTTCTTCTTCACCAAATGAGAACCCTTTAACCATCTAAGGTTAGAATTAGGAAGAATTGAACTATTCTACAAACCATTTTTGTGCTTTCTTTCAATAGGTGATTTTGTAAGGGGATTTTGAATATGACGATGATTATTATTCAAACGACAATCAATCTCATTATTCAATCCAATTACAAATTTGGAATATGAACATGAAATCGAGATTAGGATTTATCTAGATCACGGAAATATCAATCAAATGACCATAGATATTTTCCCGTGTCTACATGTTTAAAAACCATCCTCGTATTACAAGAAAACACGTAAGTCGATGCAAGACAACAAGATTAAGCCATCGAATTGCAATTCACGACTTGCAATGAAATGATTCATTGATCTCAAGTGTTCAAATGTTGTGTTATTAGCTATGGTCAAATTTATACATGCTAAACATTTAACACACTCAAAGTGGGATTTGACGCTTATGAGATTTCCAACGGGAAACTCATAAGTACTCCAACTTGATAAGCAAGACTTGGATGTCATTTCTGAAAACTCAAACCGAGAACCCTTATAACTTATATAAGTTTCTCAATAACCTAATATCAACACTATCTCCCAAATAATGGAAAAATGATCCTTGCCCAAATTTGGCACCATACAAAATAAACGGATCATGACCCTTTCGTCCTAAATTCATATTCGTTTTAGGTATATCCGCCCTAAGTGGCATTTAGATTTAACATCTTCCTCTTTTAAATCTCTTGCTTAATAATTCTAACCTAGATGTACCTAAACCTTATTTTTAATCAACATTTCTTTCTACAAAGAAACAAACACAAATCTATTGAGGTAAATACAACCTTATTATATTTCTTTCATAAAATCCCACTAATTAGCTGTGAATGCTTAGGACACCAACAACGTTCCCTACTAACGGAAACTTGTACTGATTTTAATGTGGAAATCTAAACGTTCAGTAGACTCAAGCACATGTATTTACATATCATCCCAAGGATGTACTTGGAACCTGCTGAAAAGGAGGAAAAGTTGTTAACTTCTTAATGGTTAATTTCTTTGAAAAAGTGCTTAGCAGGAGCATGAATAAAGAGGAACCACCTATGTAAATGTTGAGGTTTCGCCGCCTCAGGGAGCATGGACTTTGGCTTTTATAACATTTATAAATTGGATATGGACAGATGGCTTGTATAGTGTCAGGAGCGTTTAAGTGTTTGAAAACTTGTGTGTTTTTATCTTCAGGTATTCAAATGGGTTGAAGGGTTCAATTCTTAGAACACCCTAATTCTCGAATATTTGAACGTGTAATTACTAAGATGGAAATTCAATCCTCATGACATTTTCATTTATGCACTTTTTTGTTTTATGTTTATTTTTCATGTAAATGAATTGTACTAAATTGGGGAGGATTGTTGGAAATTTAGTTCAATTGTGGGTTCAGTTCATACCGGATAATGGGACTGGAGGTACGGAGTGTACACCCATAGGTCACTGAACACCCTGACTCAGATAGTGGTTAAAGGGAATTCTAGTCGTTGATAAAGTTCAGTGGTCATTGATGAAGTTCAGTGAGTTCACTCCTCAGTGGGTGCAACTCAGGACTGAATGATATTCATCAATTTGATGGCTTCGGCGTAAGCTAAAGGATGCCATCAGGGAGTAACCCATCAGAGGATGTAGCCTCAGCGGGCTAACTCACTCAACGAGTCTTTTCAATTTGAATCTTCAGTGGGTATGCTCCTTAGCGGGCTAGTTGAATGTTTAAGACACTAAATGAATAACAGACTGGTATGAATTTAATGACTTGTACTGCTTTGACCATTTCATGTGGTAAGTTACAATCACATTTAATGACCTCGATTAATATGGTCATGTAACCACTAATTTCTGAAATCAAGGAGTCTAATTATGGAAGAGATTATATCTCCTATAATCTCTCATAATTCTTTGACCAAGGACTTGAGTGCTCTCTTATAAATAAGAGATCATAACTGCATGAAGAACACACAGAAAACCAAAAACACTTGGATGCGCAAGGGTTAGTGATTTGTGCCTAAATCATTAACATACATTTGGTCTTATCCCAAGTAGATATTCGTGATACCCAGACAATAAGGTCGAATAGTTTATTTGGAAAGTGATTACACGATTCCAAGTGATATCTGGTAACCATCTTTGGTACGTAGCTAGGTTATTGATTATCTTCACCCTGATATGGGCTCACCAAGATCCAACAGATAATTAATTATTGTTTCTTTTATTTTTGTAATATCAATTTGGACTAAGAGTAATATTGTAAACTTAAACAAATCCAACTTTTATTTTTAGTAATGAACAATTATTTTAGAACATACTAAAAATGAAAGATAAACCATAAAATTATGACATACTAAAAATGAAAGATGCTATAAAAAATGAGAGATGAACTATAAAATTGAACCAGATTATTAATAAATGCTATAAACAAAGCACGTAAGACTCTATATTCTCATCGAAATTGCGAAACTTTCCATGCTTGCTCTTTATCAACTATACATTGCCAAATGATCTTCAATAACCGAAAGCTATGTTCGAGGACCAACAAAAAAAACTCGACACCTAAATGCTCAAGACAATATGCGCGGGTAACCAACTAGTGCCTTAAACACGCGCAATTTCGCCCCCACTATTCAAAAGAAGTATCTGATTCAGGTTTTTGAAGAATCATTTGATAAGATAAAACATAGGAACAAGTATTGCTCTTTATCAACTATCAAACAAGGCCATTACAAGCGGGTAAAATGAGAGGGGAATTATTAGCATAAATGAAAAAGCGGGTAAAAGTCAAAGAACGACTACACTTTTGATGAGGACATGTCATCGCCAAAGGTTTTGGTCAACTTTTTAGCCCGTTTTAGCCATAGTCAAAGACTAAAACTGTGTTTTTTTTCGTGTAGCGGGTTTTGGTGAGAAAATCATTGTGTCCTCGCCAAAACCCTCGTCAACTGTGCTCCTTTTTGTTGTAGTGATGGAGCATTCCCCAAAAGTCTATTTTCATAAAAATAAATATGCGCGGTTCATTTTGACAATCTACAAAAAATTAAGGGTCCACTTATAAAAATTATCTATACTATTCCTATTGGAGGCAAACCAACGTCAACATTAAGATATGCAAAGTTTTAGGTCAATTACGAGCAAGATCATCACAATCATGTTTTCATTTATTTTCGTTACACGTACATTCTTATAAAACCAGAATTCTATACGCCAACAGCAAATAGACACAAGTAAAAAGACAAAACTAAAGAAAAGTCCATAAAATTAAGGATGGAATTTGGAGAGGGACACCAACTCTCCTTGATGGTGAACAAATACCGGTGGGAGAGGTACAACAAACCATGCTACTTAATCCAATATGGAGTAAACAACTGTACAATTGTTAATTCATAAGTAACAAGTCTCTAGAGTTGAGCCTCCTTATAAGTTACTACCTCCGTCCCACATTAAGTGTTCAGTTTGACTTTTTCAAGTCTTTTTTCTTCAACTTTGACCTTAATTATTTCTTTTTATGTTATATGATACTTGATTTAAAATATATGAATGGATAGAGTTTTGTATGTATTTTTCATTGGTATAATTTTCATTAAGTATTATATAACACAAACAAAAATATTTACAGTCAAATTTGATGAGAAAAGACTCTAAAAAGTCAAACTGGATACTTAATATGGGACGAGAGAGTATATGTTTTAGCTAGCTTCCAAGGCTTGTCAAATTCAAGTCAACATATTTATCGGTTCGACTCTTTTCAATGATAAATTATGCTTTTCTTGTTGGGATAGTTTACTTGCTTAACCACTTTCCATTCATATTCCAAATCGTTGGTCTTGTCTAAGACTAACAAGTATTCAACATTCAACAAAAAACAAGACTAATATATATCATGGACAATAATGTAATTAAACATATTAAGTACCGAAAGAATCATCTCAAGTTTAGTTTCAACATGATTGTTGTATGCAATGTAGGGATTGAATAATAAGTAGGCCTTTAATTTTAATTAAAAGAAAAACATTTATCAATTTATTTTGTATTTGATTGGTAAACATGACCTATTATATTGAAACCAACTTTAAAGGTTCCTAGTCCCTAAGTAACCTGTCTTTTTTATCTCATTTCTGTTCAGATCATACAAACGAGAACTACAATCAACTATATTTTCTCCTCCCAACCATTTAAGGGAATCAACAATACACAAATACTAATGTATCATTTATTCTCGTCACGTATGGTTCTTATGTTTCTTGGTCTCGGTTTTATGATATGAAATTATACTAGTATTCTATAAGAGGATGTCATTATTGAAACATTACTTAGGTTGTTTACTTGTTTCAGTGACCTACTGTGTCTTTTAGAAGTAGATATAAACAATTTGGTTATAATGAAAATAATGAACACATTGTATTCTTCAAGCATACTTCTTGTTAACAATTTAAAAGTGGGTCAACTGTCAATATAGTTTGACACTTTGACTAATGACATAATTAAGCAGAACTATAGTTTCAGTTTAGGCATTGACAAAATAGGGTCATTTAGGCTGTTCAAGAGGACTTTCTTATACATTGGTGCCTGTGAGTTCACTTTCACATAAGCCAGATATATACTTAAAAGTTGTCACTATTATTTTCCACATATATTCCCGCTTGATTGATTTCTCGGAGTCGGAGGAAGATCTCTCATCCGATCATCCTGAACACGAAGGCCCTCTCCTAGATTCTTTTTTATTTCAAAAAACATATTTTTTTTCATGGTGTCAGGACGACTAGACATATACATGATGTTGTGATCTCTTTACTAAATATGAAATTCTACATCGCTGATATCAAAGAATCCGTTCCTTTGTGGAATGATCTCTTACTGAATATAAAATTCTACATCGCTGATACCAAATAATCCGTTCCTGAGTGAAAATGACTAGCTAACTACTAATGCTTTACGCGATATGATACTGCCAAGTGTTGACAATATATGAAAGTAAATGATTTTCTGATCATGTTACATGTAGACCATTTAGAATCACAAAAAAAATTCCACTTAGCATAGTTTTTTAACATCGATTTTTATACATACCATTGCATACCCTACAATCACCATACATCAACCACCGTCCGCCATCATATTAATAACAAAGTTAAACTTTTTGTATGCAATGGCTACGTGTTTTGAACATGTCTTATGTATACTTAGGGTCCGTTTGGTTTGTAAAAGGATTTGGAATCAGATTTGGATTTGGTTTAGAATGATAGAAAATGAGATAAGAGAAAAAATTATTATTTTATTAAAAAAATTATATTTATAATTGATAAATAAATTATTGTAGAGAATGTGGGACCTTTTTTATTTTTTAATAGGTTATTTATATATTAATTGTGAGAGAAGATGTAGATGTGGGGCCCAATGTTGGTATAGATTTGCAAAAGTCTACCTAGTTGCCATGAATCAATCTATCATTCCTCATACCCATTTTTGTTGCCAAAACTTGAACCAAACAATTAATTATTAGAATGAAAGTATTACTTGGACCCAAAAGCCATAAACCAAACGGCTCCTTACTCGTTTACATACTTGGTTTCATAACTTATTTACAAACTCTTTTATATACTCTTTCACATACTTGCTTACATACTCATTCTCATACTCATTTACAAACTCATTACATGATTACATACTTGATTTTGCAACTCGTTTACATACTCGTTTACATGCTCCTTTATGTTGGGAATTCACTTTTACGTGACGACATTACAGAATTACCATAGTTTATCATAGTCACATACGCGAGGACTAGAATAGGCAACTATGTATAGTTTAGAGGCGTATGGGCTATAAATACCCCTCTATGGCTTCCATAGAGGGGTTGAGTCATTTGGCATTTGTCAAGTCATTTGTATCCTTCATCCATTTTTCCATCTAATATCACAAGTCCATCTTCCATCTCTCTACTCTCTCTCACTAAAATGGCTTTCATGTGGTTTGACTCACCAAGACCACCGGATCTTGGTTTACGTAGACCTTCAATTGGTATCAAGAGCCATGGTTTCACCTTGGGATCTTTAGTGTTTTGTTGTGGTGGCTTATTTTTTTTCAAGCTTATTGATTCGGCTTATTACTTTTTTGTACTCGGCTTATTTATTTTCGTTTCACTATTTTTTTCGTTAGTGGCAAACTTACATTGGGCTTTCTATTCAGTTTTATTTTGGGCTTATTGTCACCAGAGGGTGCGTTTTGGTTTGATATAAAGGAAAATCAACAAAACGTCTAAGTTCATTTTACCATTAAGGGTGCGTTTTGGTGTGGTCAAAGATAAAAAGTTGCTTCTTTCCTTCACAAAAACATAGTAGTTTTTGCAGTTTTGGTGTTTAAGACAAGCACAAGACCAAGATCCACAAACTTAGCAACAAGGACGATTGTACACAACCGAACGAGCGCAAATTTTCTTTGGATCGAACGAGCGAAATATTGCAAGGATCGAACGAGTAGATAAACAAGAAGGATCGAACGAGTAAAGTTGTGACTCAACCGAACGAGTGATTTTTCTTGTTGAGCCGATCGAGTGTTTTTTTGTAAGGACCGAACGAGTTCCAAACTCTTCAAGACCGAACGAGTGAACTCTTTATGGATCGAACAAGGGTGGATCGAACGAGGATGGATCGAACGAGGGAAGACCGATCTAGAGTGGATCGAACTAGCGTCGATCGAACTAGCCACGATCGAACTAGCGTCGATCGAACTAGCGAAGGACCGATCTTGCGAGGATCGAACTAGCGTCGATCGAACTAGCGACGACCGATCTAGCGTGGACCGATCTAGCATTCGACCGAATTAGCGAAGGTCCGATCTAGCGTAGGACCGAACGAGCAGAGGACCGAACGAACGAGCTCAGTCTTTGACAACCGAACGAGTGATTCTTAATGTGGATCGAACTAGTTCTTTTCTACAAGAGCCGAACGAGTGATTTTTATGAAGGATCGAACGAGTAACATTTCGGAACCGAACGAGAAAAATTTTATACGTTTTAAACGTATTTTAGGTTTTTCGGTTTTGAGTGACGTTAAACGACGGGACCTAAGACTTATATCATCGTGTTCGTGACATCGTTTCGATCAACGTGGTATATTTATTTTTTACCGACGATAACCGTAGCTTCACGCGAGATCAAATTTGCATTCGTTTCATTTTCATATGTTTCAAATGTAGAAGACGATTAACAGGGGGAAATAGTTTTTATTAATAAAACTTTTTGCAAAATTGTCACATGCAGCCCCTGCACTCAAAGTCATATTCAAGATAGTCTCAAGCTTGCACCGTTGGTCCCTATTTGAGTTTTGATCAACCGTTAATCATTTAAAGCTCAACGTTTGTGCACCGTTCACCGTTTTAAGCTCATTAATCGTTTTAAAAGCTTACGTTTTTCAACATAAATTCATTTTTGTTTTACGGTTTCTTCTTGATTTTGTAAAATCCCGCGAAAGATTTCATTCTTTTCTCGGTTTAAATCAAAGACTTGTAAAATCCCGTGAACGTTAATTGATTTTGTTGAAGTAGGTGCAACTTTGCATAGTAGTGACAAAGTGACGAGATCGAGATCCATTTGGATAAAGAATCATGAAACTTAAAGGCTAGATTTGGAATTAATTTTTGTGACTACGGAGTTGATTTGGTATCACTTATTTGAGATTGAAGTGGCATTTTTCGAAGGCGTGTTCTTATTTTATCTTGAAATCGGGGTTGGTTGGATGCATGATTTCAATGATGACTTGCTCGAGCTTAATTTAAGTTGAAGACTTGGTTTATCTAGTTTCCAGCAGTCATGGGGTGGATGGTGGAAGGACATGGTTTAAACTTTCAACTTTAAAAAGGAGTTACATTGTAGTACTCAGAAATGTCACACGTAGTCGTTGTGGGGATAATCCCAGATGTGATGAAAGGTCTATTACTTTGGCCAAGGGTATTGATAGTACTTAGAGATTTGTTGGAGCAACACAATTCTATTACACCGTTCTTCCAACATTAGCGCAAGCTTAAAGTCACAAGAACGGAAAATTCTACTTCGGTTCTCAAGTTTGGTATATGTGGTTTACTTCATCAGTGGTTACTTCAAAAACCTACAAGACGGTTGGTTAAAATGATAGCCAGAGGGAGGTGATGAGTTGAGATTTGATCAGCAAATGATTTTTCTCACGGGGGGTTAGATCTGAGCTAATTATTCCTCATACAAGTACTCAAGTATTATGCGCGGTCCAAGGTCACAGTTTGCTGATTCGAGTATTTTTATATTTTTCCTGTCGAAACCAGCAAGGGGGAAGGAGAAAGATCTTTACCCCTTGAGCCTTTTGCGAAGGAGAAGATTCAACCTTGAGCCAGTGCCTTTCTTTTTCTTGAAAGCTTGACATGGAGGCATCTTTCTTGAATTTTTTTTAAGTAGGCTATGCGGGAAGACATTGTCATAAACCGCAGAGATATCGCGCTTTAAATTATGCTTTTTGAGGGGCATTTACTTCAGACACAGGGGGAATTAGTGATTATCTTGAGAACATTTTGTATGCATTATTTGACTCTTTCCAGGGGGGAAGCGGTGTGAGAAGA
Source organism: Tanacetum coccineum (assembly GCA_026074375.1). NCBI lineage: Eukaryota > Viridiplantae > Streptophyta > Magnoliopsida > Asterales > Asteraceae > Tanacetum > Tanacetum coccineum. The sequence goes on from BQNB010070516.1 coordinate 27,844, forward strand.
AATTATTTAAGCGTGAGAAGATACGTTGCTGATCAGATATATGCTTAACCCAAACAATCAATCACTATGCTTATTCTTTAAAAAAAGGAGCAAGTAATTTGATGTTGGTAACTACCAGTTTCCGCTGGTTGCCACTTAATTATTCTAATGCTTGTAAAGTAAGCTTTGAAACTGCTCAAGGAGAGGATTGCTAGTTTGGGGGGAGCTTTGAAAGCTTTCTAATAATGATTATGTGGCAAGGATTAGGGGAAGCTGATCTCATTGCTAGTTTGGGGGGAAGCTTTTACTTAAAGCTTCTAATCAAGAATATGTGGCCGAATTTAGGGGGGGGGAAGCTAATTCGAAGCTTCTCCTTAACAGAAGTGTATGGGTTTTACTTTTAGTCCGTGCCTTATTACAGTATTTTCTCCTACAATAGTACTACAAAGTATGATTCTGTTGGGAGTGCAGACTTGAAGTCAAACACCAAGGAAGAAGTCATCAGCATGTGAAAGCTTCGTGGAAGTTCTTGTTCTTTAATTCATTTTATGTACTTGTTAGGAAATTATTGTAAGTATTTGTATATCGTCCCGTGGGGGAAGTTTGTTATTGGGAATTCTCTTTTACGTGACGACATTACAGAATTACCATAGTTGTATCATAGTCACATACGCCAGCAGCAAAGGACTAGTATAGGCAAACTATGTATAGTTTAGAGGCGTATGGGCTATAAATACCCTCTATGGCTTCCATTAGAGGGGTTGAATGGTCAGTTGGGCATTTGTTAAGGCATTTGTATCCTTCTCCATTTTTTCCACCTAATAGTTGTTGATTCCATGTAATTAGTATTTCCATTCAAGACTCCAAACTATTTATTGTTTTAAAAAAAGGAATTTCTATTTCATGCATCTGATTATGATGTTCTAATTTGCATTTACATAGGTTCTGGCTACAGAAGTTTCACCGCTGAGGGAGCACTAAAATGTACTCGTGTGTTGGTTGACTCTACTTTGGCCGCTGAGAGAGCAGTTAGTTGTTTATTTGACCTTGCTGCCAAAACTGCTCAACGGTAACTACTTCTCTTTTCTGCTAAAGCATACACCTACAGTAGCAAAATTTATCCAGCTTATTGCAACTAATAAATACATAAATTTCTAATTTTAGTACCTTGGCTGCAAGGAAATTAGGTACTTGAAGTGAAATAGGCTAAACCTGCTTATAATTTGGTCAGCAAGCAATTTAAATAAGCAACCTCAAACACCTCTTAAAGTGTTTACTTAGTGAAAAATTAAGAGTTAAGCATTTTTTTCTTTCTGATTTCCGGACACCGAACAAGAATAGGCTAATTTGTGTGCAACCGTATATGTTTATATTCATTGTGATGGTTGCTTATGGTACCCATTATGTTACATTGCAGCAATGGCGTTACTTTATTTTTCCAGATTTAAAGATGTGCTTTTTTTATAATTTTGTCTAGGCTGGTGAGAATCAAGCAGAAGAGAATTAGGCGAACGAGAGCTATAAAATAAGAGAATTAGGTTGGTAAAGATAGATGTTGTTTAAGTGCAAGATGTGCATAAGGAGTATAACGGACATCAATACGTAATTGAGACACGGTTAATGGTATTTCAATCATTCCTAATTTATATACTTTGAACCCTAGATCGGTTTTATAGCACGCTCCGTGTTGGCGTCAAGTTTTGTATTTGAGTGTTGGGTTGTTTTCGCCACTGTGAATTTGAGACTAATTTGCTTCGTTTGTGTTTCAGATTTCGTGTTTGGTTCTTTATCAATCTTAGGCGTAGCGCTTGGTGATATAGCCGGTGGACAAATTGCATACTATATTCGCCGACTAGGGGTATGATTATCAACTCATTTTTTTGTATTTAGGTCCCAGAAATACATTTATACTGTTTGCTATTTATCTGCGTATTTGCGAGTGAAGTAAACCTTTAAAAGTAAACGAGTAGACATTGATATTCGAAATACTCGATATAAATCTGCATAAGCAGTTTAAATATACCCGATCGTTGCCCATGTACACCGACGAATATTAGTCAAAATTTCTTTTCTTTATTCCCCCGCAAACTTCTGTGTTTTCATCTTCCATTAGTTCCTGTTCCCGAACAGGCCAAAATGATATTATATATTGCAGTATTTTGATTCAAATGTGACTCATGAGTGTTATTTATTCTTTATCGTGATTATGTGTAAATAGGAATATATGTTTCACTAACTACTCATATCATGCGACTTTATTTAAAAAAAGAACGATCGAATTTGATGATGTGAAATGTACATTTGACTTAATAAATTTTATATTTTTTCTGCACTTTCCGTTTCATAGTTTTTTAACATAAACAAAATATATATAAAAAAATCAAAAAACACAAAAGGTACAAATGGTCATTTAGAGAGGGTCTTAATAAGATACCTCTATGAAAATTTGTAATTAGGTACTGGGAATGAAAATTACGTCAAGTTCTTTCGATTTGAATTATATAGTTTATTTTTTGTTGGTAGTTTTATTATCACGTTTATTATTACATTAATCATAATAACAAGTTATTTTATATATCGTGTCGAATTTTATTATTACATTAATCATCTACTAGACGAGTATTTGTGCATAGCATTTTATGTAGTGATATTTTGGTTTAATATTTTGTGTAACATTTCATGTAACCAAAATATCACTATAACTATCCGTCACTATAACGTGAATCGACTTACTAATATTATGTTTGGACTTTTTTATTTTGACCCAAACCATAACTCTTTTTTTAATAGGCCACTATTGCATATCGTTAATTATTACAATATTGCATATCGTTTTTTTATTTTGACCCAAACAATTCTATTGTGAATGTTATACGAAAAACGTACCACAATATTGCATATTGTTAATTATCGGTCGCTAGAGATTTTCCGTGCGTGCACGGGTATTCGCCTAGTATTTAAAAGAAATGAAGAAATAGAAGTTCTAAATGCTAACTCAACTTTTGGTGGTTGCACGAATACTAATCTAAATACCACGAAAATGCACAAACGCTTTGTAGATGGTTAGGTGAGAGATTCATTATGGACTTTCTATTTATTCTTGAGGTAAGAATTTGTTTAATGACATCTTGACTTTGTATAAGTTGATGTTTACCTCACAAGTTAGAGAATTCATATTATTGCTTATTACAATAGCAAAGGGTTAATGTTTTGTGATAATTTAAGTAGGGTTTTTCTATCTTGCGCTCTAGGGGCACATAATAAGAACAACAAAAGTACATAAAAAGTACACAGGGTCTCACAGAAAAGTACAAAGAGATCCACTGTGTACTTTTTTGTGAGAATCACATTTGGTGTTCTTATCATGTGCCCTTAGGGCACAAAATAGAAAAACTCATTTAAGTAAGCATGCCAACAATACAAATAAGTGTAATTTATGATCATCTTTAAGAGTTTGTAATGTATTGTTGGTATTTGTGCTACTTTAATTATAGGATGGATCCATCATGATATTTCTCCATGTATTTTACATTTTTATTTATGTTATTTTATACTGAATATCTTACTAATATATGATGTAAATATGATTACAATTTATATTTTTGCAAACTGTCCAAGTATCGTCTATAATTTTGTTACTAAATTTCTGAATGTGTAGTTCTTATTTCACTTATACATATTTACTAATAAAGCCCGTGTTGAACACGGGTTATAAGCTAGTATAAAGCATATAGCACCTTTTTTTGAATTTTCAACATTGTTGAAAAAGGTATTTTAGGAAATGTTGAAATTGATTCTATACTACACATTCGCTGTAAAAGTTAAAAAAAAACTTTAAATTGGCTTGAAGACATACAAGCATAGAAAGTAATTTAGGAATATTCTAGCAGGGTACTCAGGAGTTACGGCGGCGGGTACCCTGTGATTAATCGGAGAAAAACAAAAGGAAAATAACCCTGATCTGACCCGGTTCACTCATTTTTATAGGTTCTAACCGGTTCGTTTTCAGACGGCTTTTATTTGCTAGCCGAACCGGTGACCACTCATGTTCTCGGTTGAACCCGTTGGCCCAGTCTGGCTTTCAAAACTATATATGTATTAGCATATAAATTGTATAAAGCTTTGTGTGTTTTATTGGTTTGTACAATGTGTATAATAACATACACTTTTCATTTTAAGGGTGTTTTAAAAATTACATTAATTTGTAATGGGTGTTTAAAGAATAACATTAAATGTGTTGACCAACAAATATGTATTGTGAATTGGTTAATTGTACATATTGCATGAATGATTGTATTATTGAATTTCAACTCTTTGTTATTTGCATTAAAGATTGTACAATGTGCATCAATCCTTGTATTACTTAATTTTTTGCATTGAATGAAGAGATGTGTGGCAGAATTTTATTATATGCATAAAATGTTGTACAACATGCATAAGAATTTGTATTACTTAAAAAAATTGCATTTAATGAAGACAGAGGGAGATTTTTGCTTTATATATAGTGGCTGTGTTTGGCAACAAGCGTTGAGGAGCGGTAAGCGGCAAGCGGTAAGCATTTTAGATGAAAAGCTTGTTTGGCAACACCTCAACAAGCGTTTGAATATTGTCTAACCGCTCCAATCTCAAATGCTTCTTGAAGAAGCATTTCAGAACTACTCCAAGCAGTTTGTTATAAAATTACATGTATGCCCTCAAATATAAAATTTATAATTTCTTTAATTGGGTTATATGCCCTTTTTTGTAATTTTACACTTTCTAATTACAACTTACAGCTACGTTACCAAACATATATTTTAAACAAACAGCTATTGGTTACTGCTTCTGCTAACTACTCCTACTTACTACTCCTGCTACTGCTACTGCTTACTGCTACTGCTACGTGTCGCAAAACATAACCATAATGTCCCTGATTGGATTTTAAGGTTAGCAAATGATAGAGATGATTGGGACATGTATCCTTAAGGTTCGTATGTTTGGCCGACATTGTACTATCAATTAAGAAATGTAAACGTTAAACATTGGCAACCCTTATATGCCACTGAGCCGGAGGAAGATGATGATGATCATAATTCATATTCGTAGATGGTATTTACTTGAGCTTTTAAGGTATGTCATCTGTTACCAAACATATTTTTTAAACAAACAGCTATTGGTTACTGCTTCTGCTAACTGCTCCTACTTACTGCTCCTGTTACTGCTACTGCTACGTGTCGCCAAACATAACCATAATGTCCCTGATTGGATTTTAAGGTTAGCAAATGATAGAGATG
>BQNB010070517.1:0-20164 GCA_026074375.1 Tanacetum coccineum
GTCAATAGTTGATGTCACACACCTTATGGGATATAGTGTGTTCATATTGATATATTTGTATGAACAAACAATCATCAAAGATATTCAAGAACTTCATTAATTGAATTCTTGAAATAAGTATTCTCAAAATTTCGAAAGATTAAAGCTAGTTGGAATTGTGAAATCTATGCCTTGTCAGCAAGTACGATCATCGTATATTGAGGCATGATTCGTCAACTAGAATAATCATGCATTTGATCTATTTAGTATTTGGATAAGGGATGTTTAGACAATTTTATTAATGATAATGATACGTGGTATGTGGTTATATTTAATATAAATTGTGTCCTATATGGAATATTGTTGAACTAAGACAAATCTGAGTGATTGGTGATATCTTGGATATTAAAGGATGTGTCCGCCAAACTCACATGATATTCATAAGATGAATATTGGACTTCCCCAACTAACAAGATTATTACTTTATGGATCGGCGTCATTAAGTAAATCTTGTAAGTGATTTTAATTTACTAAATCCTTAGACTTGAGATGCAAGTAGGTCTTGCATGTGTGGATAATCCTTCTTGATGTAGTTTAAGTTATCCTGAATAAGGTAGCTAATAAGGACTATTTTCAGAAGTGATTGTGAAGCATGGTGACTTGACACTTGTAGTCAATAAAGAATTTGTTCCTTCAATAGTTGAAGTATGATGCCACTGGGCCCCAAAAGCTCATGTAGAAGTGTCTCAATGACTTTTGGTAATCTTGATTAATCATATATACGAGAAACAAAATCGTTAATTAATGGAATGACTTAGATCCATATCCATTTTTAACACGGTATCGGAAACAAAGGGATTGTAAATACATAAATCATTTATCTGTGACTTTATGAAACCACACTCGGATATTTCTGGGAGCATTGGCGTGTTGCTAGACGCTTACCAATGTTATTATATTATTTGGTACATGTCAAAGTGGGAGTTGTTGGATTATGTCCACGTAAAATAATATATGTCCGGGAATTTTATTCGAGCCTACGGGGACGCACGCGTTAATACGTAAAACAATTATAGTAAATATATTAAATGTAATATATTTAGTGATAAAGCTTAAACGAGCGTTAAATATTAATAAATATTTAATGGGAGTTATATTAGTCATTAATAGTTAAAAGAAGGACTAATATGCAATTATGGAGAAAAGGAAAGTATGAGAATTATTTCTTTTTTCCCTTAGCCAATTTGTTTCCTAATCTCCAAGAGGAGGTGGAATTACCTAACTTGCAAGCCAAGTTATGTAGGCTATATAAGGAGGTCTAGGGATTATTATTTGTCATAACTTGAAAAACTAATCCCTAAAATTCTCTCCTTCTCTCCCTATTGCTCGATCGGTCGAACCAAACCCCAAGGGTTTCGGTTTGTGTTTGTTCGACCGAAACCAACAACCCACAAGGGTTTTTCGTGTTGATTGATTCAAGAGTCGAAGGCGTTTGGTGGCTTTATCACTACTAGTACTAGCATACTTAATTGTTTGCTAAGAACGTATTGTGTGTGTTGAAGTAGAGAGATCTTACTTTAGATCTTGGGTGGTTTTAGCATGGTATCATTTATTATACACATGCGTATATTCAAGACGGTGTAACGTTTATTGCTAAAAGGTACACATCTCTAATCTTGTTAATTATGAATTCTATAAGTGTTTTACTTTCCGCTACATACTCGTGATCTTTAATGGTTAATAGTTGTAAAACCCCAACAGATGTTGGTATGTGCTTAATTACACATACCATTTTCCATTAAAAACGGACCTAAATGACTAAAAACGTACCAAAATACATTGTATTTGTATGTTTTGTATTTGCATTGTGCAGGAAACGGATATCCTTGTAATTCTCCATCTTATTAGTAGATATTGAGCAAGTATTAATTAACTAACAAAGTTGTCTCTTGGATAAAACTAACAAGGATTGAATGTTTTTATGAATAAAAATAGAATAGCTATACAACATTATATTTAAGCCTTATATTTTTTAATACGTAGACAAACTAACTTATTTAGCAGGGTACTTGTGTAAAGCTGACGCGATAAATAAAAGGTAATTTGTTATTTTAACGTATTCATGCAGGTCTAACGATTTTCTATGTTGTGTTGCAAAAGAAGATGTAGAGTCAGGGAGTTATGGGGTGGTGCTCTTCACGATTCGTCGAATAAAATCAAATTTTAGTGTAGATTTTTTTTAGCCTTTTTATTAAAGTGCTCCCAAGGACCCAACCACTAAATCAAATTGCCCTCACCTTGAAGCCAAACAATGTAAAAACCTTAAAAATTCATCTTCATTTGTGTGTGCATAACGACTTTTGTCAAAGTTCTCCCCCTCCCTTCTCAACTTTTGTGGGTCCGCCACTGTGTAGAGTACTACGTGTCACCTTTTTTATACGGCGAACAAAATGTTTATTAATTAACGCAACAATTAACTTTAGCTGTCGAAGACTCGTAACTTATTACTTGTGTGAAGCGGCTTTAGGATAGATTAATATCTAGCTCAAACGAAAATATAATCGAAGTATAAATTAAAAATTAAGTATTCACGAGCTATTTTATCAATCAAAAAATGATAATTGACATTTATAAGTAAGAACCTATTAGTAATTTAATCTTTTTCATATTTTAAGAGTTTAGGCAAAATGTGAAAATTGTTATATAGATATTTCCCTAATTTATGAAAAGAAAAACACCATGAGTTTTTATTTAGCTGAGCTTAGGCCCGTGAAAAATCCAATATTGTTTCAATTGGAAACGGTTATTTTTCAAAAGAATATCTCACACACACAGTCGAAATAAATAAGCTTCTCTTGTATGGGGTTTTCTGGTGGTAGGATGTTACGTTTGCAGTTTTGCATCTTCGTTTATGTATTTGATTTTAGGTGTTTTAGTTTGCGAATAATATCGCCTTTAAAAAAAAGTTTGCGAATAATATCAAATACGTAGTGTGATTTTGAGTAATTGTCGTATAATATTCTACAGCATATTACACTGGCAACTTATGTAGCTTATGTAAATATGTTGCTTACTCATGACAAATTTATGCTTACTTTAAACGAGGAGTTTGTGACCGTTTTCAACTTTTTCTTTGGCGACACCTAATCAGTGAGGCTCAAATCCTAGACCTTCCTGTAAGGGAGGTTAGGCGTCTTACCATTAGGCTATTTGATTGGTGGTTCAAATTATATGTTACCATATGAAGGGGTTTTTGATATTAAACTAGAAGGCACTATTACTTTTACAAAATATCTAGTTTAGTCATTGTACTTTTTTTATTTTTAAAAAGATCATCGTAATTGTTGAAGCAGTTATTTAAGTAACTAAATTTTCAGAAAATATATGCAATTAAATCATTGAGATTTAGGTATCAGATTTGTAATTTCCACATCATTGTTTTTAATGCCACATCATTTACGTTATTTCATCACTACCCTGCCGCGTAAAAAAAAGAATAACGCCAAAACTTCTGTTTAAGTTATTCTTTTTTTAATTTCGATCTTTTCTATAAATTGTATTTGATAAGTTTTGTATTCAGAAAGATCTTCTTTTCAATTTTTATTTTTTTTTTATTAATAAAAAAAAAACTATTTGTGGTTCTATTTTCTTCATGTCCTTTTCAGTCCGCTACCACCACTATCTGCTTCCACATCACCATTTCTCAACAACGTACTTACAACCTCTTAACCAATCACTACTAACTCGGAAAACCCATACCGAAAAGCTTAAAAACGATAATTTAAACTCGAAAATTGCAACAAAATGCTTAGAAAATTTAATACTACTGCAGGACACAACAACATTAACCACAAACCAAACATATAAAATAAACAAGTTGTAAAACACTTCATTTACCTCAGATCTGAACATACACACCAAATAAAAAAACATAAATGTAGACAAGAATGAGGAATGAAAAATATAAGTATTATATAGATGAGGAAAAATGTCAGCTTGAGGTCAAAGGTGGAGGAGGTGTTCGTTGACGTGGCTACGCTATTAGGGCTGTAAACGAACCGGACGAATACGGACGAAGCCTTGTTCATGTTCGTTCGTTTAATTTTAGCTGACAAATAAACGAACACAATCACTTAAACGAACGAAATTTCTTGTTCATGTTCGTTTATTAAGAAATAAGGTTGTTCTCATGTTCTTAGTTATGTTCGTACATTTAGACACTAATGAACATAAACCATAGACGAAATAAACATAAAACTTTACAAAAAAATATACACATATTGTGTTTTATAGTGTTGTTTTGATGTAAGTAAAACAATTTTAAAAACTATATTATATAAAAGATATGATAAAGCGACATTAACTTATATATATCATAAAACGAACGAATAATGAGAGTTCCTACGAAATAAACGAACGAAACAAAAACTTTTGTTCATGTTCGTGTCATTTACTAAACGAACTTAAAATGTTTGTTGTGTTCGTTCGTTTAATTAATAAGCGAAAACATTAAACTGTACATTTTACCGAACGGTTCATGAAATGTTCACTGACGTTCAGTTCGTTTACAGCCTTAACTGTTATTATAGATGAAAAAGAGAAAATTGAGTTTAGAAAAAGAAAAGAGAAGTGAAGTGAAAGATTAAATGAATTAAAAAATGACTCACAAATTTAGGCTGCCCACTACGGGTCGGACGACCGACTCGGTCGCCGTCGGTCGTCCCCGTAGTGGGTAGTTTTCGGATTTGGTCTTGAGGTCGCCGTCGAGGACAGAATATAAATTTGTCGCAGGGATGACTAAAGGTTGAGCACACTTGTTTGTTTTTATATAAAAAAAAACTTTTTAATTTTTAAAATTTAAATAATTTAACTCTATAAATACCCAACTTATTACACCATTTTATACACACTTTCAACCTATTTACTCTTATACTTCTCATTTATAAAACACACAATGACTTCCTCTTCAAACCGTCGTGGAGCTGCCAAGACGAAACTACCATGGACAACAACGGAAGAAATAACGTTATGTACAACTTGGTGCAACGCGATGGATACGTACGTGACGAGAGACATACATTCTAGAAAAGGGTTTTGGGAGGAAGTTTTTGCTAACTTTGAGAAAGATATGGGAGGAACTATTAGAGGATACGATGCCATCGTCTCGAAATGGAAAAATCCGATTCTTCCAAAAGTTGTTGCGTTTAGTGTCGTTTACGATGGTGTCCAACGGATGGACGAGAACATGTCTTCTGACCTCGTTTTGTTTCAAAATGCGTTAGCCGAATATCAAACGAGGTACGAACATCCCTTTACAATGGAGGCGTGTTGAAGAATTTAAAACTTGAACCAAACAATTAATTATTAGAATGAAAGTATTACTTGGACCCAAAAACCATAAACCAAACGGCTCCTTAATGTTTTTTTATGTATTTGAATAATTATGTATTGTTTTTAATGATAATGTTTTTTTATTAGTATGTAATGTTTTTAATATGTAATATTTGTTAATTCAGTATTATTATTTTCATTTTAGTAATCAAATTTAAAATTCCAACGACTACTATTCCAACGGCTAGTTTTCTCTTATTATAAATACCCCTTCTCATCATTCATTTTCTCCCACATATTCTCTCACAACTTCTTAAATTCTGTATTCAAATTTTAAAATCCAAGAACCGTGGATAAGAAACCGACCCAAAGCAATTCCCCAACAACAGAGAAACCACCAATGCCTCTCATTTCTTCATTTCCAACGATCGAGGAATCAAATGATGAACATGAGATATGTCATGAATATCTCACTGAGAAAGAGTACCAACAACTACTTCTTGATGAAGAAGCATTACGAGAAACGTTAGAAGAAGAAGCAAGGGCTGAAAAAGCACGAGCAATAGCTGAAAAAGAATGGGAGGAAAGAATGAAGGAATAACAAGCTCATGATGAGTTATTCAAGTTGGAATTTGGGGTGTAATCTGATTCAAAATACGAATCAGATTAATTTCAGCTATGTATCGTTTTTAAATAATCTAGGAACTATTATGTTGTTTTATTGTAATGTTTTAATGTTATTTAAATTATTTATATAAGGTTTTTTATTATTTGTGTAATGATTTTTAATTTTAATGGAATTTAAATTTGGTGTTAAAAAAATTATATATGAAAAAAATAAAAATAAAGGTCGTCTTGTAGTGGCAAAAGGTCGCATGTAGGTCGCCGGAGAAAGAAAACTGATGTGGCAGTGAAAAGTACAGATCGCGACCGACTCTTATAGTGACCAGCCTAAGAAAAGAGCTTTGCTATATCCTCCTACTTTTTATTCCTACTCATCCTCTGATACGCCTGTGGATAAGCACAGGGACTTCATGATGAGTTGGGATAACAATCATAATTATCAATTGTTTAGGATAAATGTTTAGGATAGCTATTTGTTATGTTTAGGATAAGTCTTATGTTTATGTGAGTTATCACATAACTAGTATTTAAGGTTTTGTTTTATTAATGAAAAGCAATCAAAGTTAAAGATAAATAATTCTTTAATCTTCTATTTACTGACGGAGCCACACGCTTGAAGTTGTGCCCTATCCCGATACAACCCCGAACCGGGTCGTATCAATTGGTGCTTTCATTGAGAGCTCTCGTTGAGAGGGCTTCCGATTTAATGTTCAAAAAAAAAAAAGAGTTACTGTTCATGCAGATGATATTATGGAACAGCCCTACTCCACTCCCCGAATATTTGACTCGAGATTTCACTATGTAAACAAGCTCCCTTTAGGCGAAGAAAACCGTTACACGTTGCTTATACCAATTTCTGACACTAAGCTAAATGTCGAGTCATAATCTTAGCTAGAACCAATCTACCACTTCACTAATGTATTTTAAGGCCTAAAATACTAACCGACACACTATCAACAGATCTGAATTATACACTATTCAGATCTACACAACTACACAAGATTGAGAATATAGAAGTTGAATCTAGAAGAGATAAGAGAAATGACTAATCTACAACACTCGTTTCTTGGCGAATACGAGTGTTCTTCTCTTGCACTTGATAGAAGGAGGAAGAAGAATAGATGGATAAATTGAGAACAAGAATTAAAGTAAGTTGTATCAAGGATTTTAAAGAGAAGTAGAAGAATTTAGAAAGAGAAAGAAAACTAAAAACTGTGTGTCAAGAGGTCTGAATTCTGCCAGAGAATAGTTTAGTATTTATAGGAAAGAAGAAATAACGTTCACTGGGGGCAATCCTGGCGATCCCAGATATATCTGGGGGGCTTTTTACCTATCAGGGGGCCACTCCTATGTAGTCACTTATCTTTTGTCTTTTAGTGAGGAAGTTGTTAATCCAGAAAAGTATCTGTTTTGAGGGCAAAACCAGATCTTGAATTTTTATAATGAAATAAATACATTGTATAATAAATAAAAAATTTTGTATATTTTTATTTTTGTAAAAATAATTTTAATACATTTTGTAAAAATGTAATGTTAAAAAAAATTATCTCTTTGATCAATAATCATGTTTAATGATTTGTTTTTTTTTAGGTAAAGGGTTTTCCAGGTAAATTTTATTACTCCAAAAAACATTTATGTATAAAGGATGAGGGTGAGTCCCACATCTCCACCCATTACATAGGAAAAACTACTTCCTTATAGGTAGGTACACAAAGTGATTAGAGTACAAAGAAATAAAAACTATTTCTTCATATGATCTCGAACTCCGATATCCCCCAAAAAAAAATTATCGTAAAACTTAATAACTTGAATTATGTCAGGAATATCCTGACCTTCATACATATCATCATCATATGTGTCTTCATCATAGTCACTGTTCTCATAAGAATCCCTCCATTGTTTCAGCAAACTTTTAGTGCCAAAACCAACCTTTTCTGAAGCCATAAAACGAGCCATATCATTATAAACTGATTCAACCTCATCCTCACTATCATGATCACCCGGATAATTAACCTTTTTAAGAGGTATACCATCATCATCCACAAGAGTAACTTTCCCATCCATAATTAGCTTTTCAATCTTCCCAATTTTATCAACAATAGGAGTAGTACTAGTACTACTAGTTTCAACAAAATTTTTCCAGAACGAAGAGCCACTAGAATTGGCCTCGTTACTAGCCAAATTTGAAGTCCCCCCATTGGTACCCAACTCCCCATCATTATCAACCGAATTAATCACATCAAATGGGTTTGAATGGACTAACCTCTGAGTAGCTTCACATCTTATCTCTTATTACGCTAAATGTTGGCGGTAGGCTTTTTAAGACATGGTCATATACTCGAAGCTGGTTTAAATCCCCCACTTTTTAGACTAACCAGAACACCTTTAGGATCCTGACTAGGCTTCTTCAAGATCTTCAACACACCCAAACGTGGATTCTTGGGACACTCCTCCTGAGTATGACCAAAGACCTTACAACACGTACATCTAGAAGGTTTTCACTCATATTCAACACGAACATTACACGTATACAACCCCTCCCCAGTAAGTTTAGGCATAGCCGCCACAATAGTATCTTTCAACTTCACATATGCCCGAACCTCAATCATTGGTCTAACATAGCTTGACCTATCCCATGATTGATTGCACATGTCAGATGTATAAGAGTCAAGCATCAAAGGTGTACCAAGCTTAGTAGCAATGGCACTCAAACCATCTTCACTAAATGCAGTCACAGGTACACCATGGAGTTTAACCCAAACTGTAACATTACCCACGTCTTCTTTCAATATGTTTACATTTGAATTCCACTTTTTCAGGGTAAGTGGATTATTACGAATAAACCATGGACCATTTTCAAGCATTGCATCCAAACTATCCATAGAGCTAAACTGGTAGGAGAATATCCTGGTAGATGAGTTAAGCATAGATCTTACCAGTCGATATTTACCCTAAGTGTTCCTAACATAGTTAGCAACAACGGGGTAAGCTAAACGTTTTCCCAAAAAGAATCCATATACCGTATTAGCAAAGCGTGCACTAATAGCTCTAATAGACTCCACCGGAACAACCACATCAACTCCGTTCCCCCCGGAATAAATAGAGTGAGAAAATTCCTATCCTTCCTACTCGAACCAGTAGTAAGTAAATTTGCATAAGAAGTACCTGGTTTTGGGTTAACATTAGGGCTAGTCGGTGTCTGCCCCACATTCACATCTTCAGTATTCATTGTATTATCCACTGGCTCTTCCACAACATACAAGGATACCACGACCGTATCCTTGACAGCCTTAGTAGATGGTACAATACCACTCTTCTCCTTTATACCTCTCCCCCCCCCCTTTTGGCTCAAAAAAACCTCGCTCCATCCCCAAAACATACACACCCTACGCCACCCACTCAACCAGTCGCAACAACACCAAAAACCACTAACTCACCACGTAACCAAACAGGCACGTCCTGTAATCCAAAGATGACCCACATACCTTAGAGTTTGTAGATTGTAGCAACAAAGTAAATTAAACCCTGACCAGTTAGGGTTCGTCACTAGAGTAAAATAGTTTACCCGTTGATTGGCGTTTTAAAAGATTGCTTATAAAAATCGCATATTCGTGTTTATGTGAGACCAACCAACAATATGGACAAACAATATATCTATCTAGTAATAACACAAACATAATATAAATAATGAATACTAAATATAAATGAAAGACAAGAGATAAGAGATAGAAGAATCAAACCACAACACCGAGAATTATAGTGGTTCGGCTACAACTCTTCTTCGCAGACTCTCTCCCGATTATCCATAAATACCCCTTGAATTTCACTATGTCAACAAGCTCCCTTCAGACGGAGAAAACTGTTACACGTCGCTTATACCAATTTCTGACACTAAGCTAAATGTCGAATCCTAATATTACCTAGAACCAATCTACCACTTCACTAATGTATTTTGAGGACTAAAATACTAACCGACACACTATCAACACATCTGAATTTATACACTATTTAGATCTACACAAGTACACACGATTGAGAATATAGAAGAAGATAAGAGAAAATCACTAATCTACAACACTTCGTTTTTTGGCAAATACGAGTGTTCTTCTCTTGCACTTGATAGAATGAGGAAGAAGAAAAGATTGGATCACTTGAAACAAGATTAAACAAGTTAGTGATCAAGGATTTTAGAGAGAAGTATAAGAATTTAGAGAGAGAAAGAAAATTGAAAACTGTGTGTCAAGAGGTCTGAAATCTGCCAGGAAATAGTGCAGTATTTATAGGCAAGAAGAAATAACGTCCACTAGGGGCGGTCTTGGCGGTCCCAGATACATCTGGGGGGCCGTTCTGCCTATCAGGAGGCCTCTCCTAGATAGACGCTCGTCTTTTTTCTCTTTTTGTGGGAATTGTTTATCTGGTCTAAAAAATCGGATTTGAGAGAAAACCATATTTTGAATTTATAATTAATTAAAACATTTCTTGTTTTTTTTTAAAATAAAATAAAAATATTTTGTATATTTTTATTTTTGTAAAAAGAATTTTAATACATTTGTAAAAATGTACTGTTAAATTTTTTTATCTCTTAGATCACTAATCATGTTTAATGATTTGTTTATACATACCTTAAGCGATTTACTTCGAAATAAAAATTTACATTAATACGTTGTAAAATTTTAATATTTTATCATAGACGTTTTTACATTTTGTCATCTTCAAAACGTAGATGTTCAAAAAATATAAATAATATTTTTAGACATTATTTGTGTTAACACTCAGTTTAAATTGTATATATTGGAAGCAATATTTTTTCGTAAGATTGATCATAGGACATAATGTAGACTAAAAACGAGATAACACAAATTGAATATATTGATTCTCGCGAATACAAGAAATAATTCTTTTTAATTACCGTTGATTCAATTGAATACCGATAATCAAGATAGACTTTCCAGAATTGGACTTTTCATATATTTCATAATGCCCATACGACTCAACAAAATCAACCGAAAACCAAACCGAACCAGACCGGGTCGAACCGAACCGAGCTAATTCGGTTCGGTTTTATATAATTATGGTCTTCGGTTTCGGTTCGGGTCAAAATCAAGAAAAATACATCTAAACTATCTAAATTGGTTTCGCTAGATTAACTTCGGTTCGGTTTCGGTTTCGCTAGGTTAATTCGGGTTCGGTTCTCAGTTCATGTTTTCCTTAATATCGGTTTTCGGTTCGGGTTGGGTTTGGTCGGTTCGGTTCAGGTTTAACCCGTTGCTCAGCCCTAACTGCGTTTACCCATACTAGCACCACAATACGATTATTAAATAGGCCAAGAAACTCGAAACGGGCTTAAAAGACAAACGACCTCGACTCTAGCCCAAAAACAAAGTTCATTAAAAATGGAAAAAATATACAAAGTCTAATAACTCGTAAAATAGAGCGTTTTGGGCCCGAAAGTTTTATAAACCATCGTAGGCCGTTTACCACGATGTTCTCCTCGCTTAAAGCTTTGATTTGTTTGGTCGTGGGCCTGAAACTGAGTCCCGTAGCTTAAGTTATGCTAATTTGAGTGAAGCCATTTTCTTCACATGATCTTGAGTTTCTTAAAACAGGGCAGGTATCTTAATACTTAGGCTTGCATCATACATGTTTTACATTGTGTAGCTATCTTAGAATATTGGTACGAAATTTTTTGGCAAAACTTGAAAAACACATACATAAGTCGTATAGGAGAGAGTATAGAGTATTCATCAACTTGCTATAATAGACCCATATAGTCAATATTTGATCGAGGATTAGCTAATCTGACAAAATATACGTGTTCAATCAGTTTAAAGTGTTGGTGGATTAGCCTATCATTTTGTTTTGAAATTTTAATAATTAGTTTTGAGAATCGATTTTTTAAAGAACATCAAGCTTTAAAACCTATGTGCCAAGCATACCCATATTCTCGAGTTCATTAAAAAGCTCATTATAATTAATATATCTATTATTGTTTTTTATAGTTGTAGAACAAAACCTAAGACATGATCTGTAGCAGTAAGAACCAGGCTTAAACAAACAATGTGAGTATTACAATCTTAAGTATACCGCAATCCTCATAAGAAGTATATATGAGATATCAATGTTGTTGAAGTGTGGAGCCGAACCTCGTAAGAAGGTAGAGGATGTGATATTGATGTTCGTTAAAATACACATCTTTTATAACCCGAAAAACACTATTAATCGGACTAAAATTGCTAAATATGGATAATTATTGTGCATATATGTTTGTTGGGTATTTTTATGTCTTGCAGGTAAAAAGGGACTAAAACGGTGCAAAAACGGGAATTATCGGGCTCAATTTGGTCAAGTTTAATTATTACTCAAAGCCAAGATGAAGTCGTAAAAAATCCCCGAACATGCCATTGAAAAGAGCGCGAGAAATCGAGTCCAACGGTGCCCTCGGATTTTAATGGGCCGGCCCGTAACCCATTTTATGGGCCGGACCAGCCAAGCCCAAGTTAGGCCCAATATGCATATCAAAGTCCAAGATTAAATCTGTTGGAATAATTTTGAGATGACGTCATCGTGACATCATCACACGTGCCCAGGAATTAATTTTAACAAGTCACCTGACGCTAGCACTTAATAAGATTGGACGAATAAAGCATTGACACATGGCGAAGCAAAATGTGATACTCAAATTTGCAATTCGTTTATTTCATATCTGATCCAATGGACGTAATAAAAGCGTAAGAGGTAAGCAGAGAGAATGTCCACGTGTCCTCCATCCAATGGTTGTTCTACCTGAAATATTTCTGGCGATCCGAGGAGTCACGTTTCCAGCCCAATGATTGGCTAATTAATACCAAATGATGAGAACCAAAGTTACAAAAAAACCCCTCCTGGCCCTATAAAAGACATCACGCTCCCCTCTATTTTGGTAGCGAGTAGTTAGTATTTTCTTAGTTTAGTTTTCTAGTTTTTAGCTTATTTCAAAATTGTAATAGCTTATTTCATTTTTACTGCTTAATGAACAGCATATTTGCAAACTTAATTTGATGATGTAATGAAAATGGTTTAGAGCTTATTAAAAATCTTGGTTTGCTTAATCTTTTTCTTATTTGCTCGATTGGCTTTGTATTCGTGTAGCTTATTCATTAAGCTGTTTTTCTTGCTTATTCTCGCGGCTTATTATTATCAAAAGTTTTTGAAAGCTTAAATAATGACTCCTATAAGCTCTTCAAGCTAATTTGATTCATTACTAAAAGTTTTTATTCACTTTTCAAAATAATAAGCTAAAATAAGCTCGAATTTAGCTTAATATTGTGCTTAATCTGTTTTTGTTCTATTAGAAGCTCTTATTTTCTGTATAGATAAGTTTCTAAATAGCTTATTTGATTTAGAATGAGCTTGTATCGCTAGATTAATCTTTTATAAGCTTAAATGCTTATTCGATTTGATATTTGAGATGTTTTATGTGCTTATTGCTTGTTCAACGTCCTTGTTGCTATTTTCCATTGCTTATTGATTAGTTTTGAGCTTATCTAGTTTAATATTTAGCTTATTTAGTCATTTATGATGTAGATCTCGAATTCGTTTTGATTATTATTATGGTTTGTAGATTAAGAAGCTTATCTCATTATTTTTATATGTTAGTTTCTAAAGTCTTGTTTGCTTATTCGATATGTCTAGTGCTTAATTCGTTTAGGATTTAACTTATTAAGAAGTTGTGGCTTAAATCTCGTTCTAAGCTTAAGTCGTTTAGCTTATTGTTTTTTTTGTGCTAATTGTATTCGACTTATCTAGCAATCATTTTCGTGGCTTATTCGGAATTTAAGCTTATATGCTTATTGGTGCTCATACTTATTAGATTGGCTTATTCTAAATTAGAAAATCAAGCAGTAAGCGTTTGGTTTAAGTAATTAGAACTTGGGCCTGTTGTTACATGTTGGGCCATTTGGTTTGTATTAGGTATATTGCCACATTAGGTTTGGGCTGTGTAGTGTTTGTTATTTGGTCTAGGATTTGATTTGGGCCCGAGTTTGAATCTGCGAGTTGATTGCACAAATGATGAAAGTATGTAAATTGTAATATTAACTGTTCCATTTTTGTATTTTCTTGTCTTGACTTTTGGTACTGGTCAACTCATGAGGCGATGAGCTTAAGGGTTTATTTAGCTAGACCGAATTTGATTATTTGCTTTAGCTAAATAAATCGGGTGGTATTCGTTTAATTGCGGGTCTTCAATTCGGTTCATTTTCTACCCTTTTTTTAATACATTAGTGTAGTTTAGTTTAAAATATTTTGCTTTGCTTATTTTATCATTATGCGTAGTGAGTAGTTTAATTAATGCTTGTTAGGTGATATTGCAAATTGTGAATTAAGTGTGGATTTATAAAAGGTTTAGAGATTAATAATTTGACGGATTATTTAGATTTGTAAGTCGATTGTTTAAAGGGCAAAATCCGGAGAATAATCAATTTTACACCTTAGTAGTTTTAGTTTTATTTTTTTTTTTTTTTTAAGAGATAGATATTCAAAATCAACCACGGTTTGTGTTAGATAATTATTTTCTTTTCTAAGGATTATAATTCGTTAATAAACCTAAATTTACACTTAATGAATTTTTCACATCACTTAGCAAGCATATTTGTCATTTATATCTTTTAGATCAATTTTAGTTTAATCTTGTAGTTTTAAATCTTAGAATTAATATTAGTTTAATTTTTTGGTATAAAAATATTTTCTAAACCATAACAAAAACTTGAATACAATCAACTCGATTACAACTTGAACTAGATTTTCCATTCACCTCTCGCCGAGGAAAACGATACCCGTGTTGATTACTTATTATTCTTTCCTAAGAATAATTTGTATGATACTTTGCTTACGTATACGTATATGTATTATATATATATATATATATATATATATATATATATATATATATATATATATATATATATATATATATATATATATATATATATATATATATATACACACACACACACATATATATGTATATATATATATATATTTGAGGGTTTATTTGATAAACGCGTGTAAAAACGACTCGCATCAAAATGGCGCCGTTGCCGGGGAGAGGTGTAGCGATTTTTACGGGATTGTTCGTGTTCGAGCCTTGAAGATCCTTTCTTTGGAAAGTTTATTTTCGTTCTTATTAAAAATATAAAAATCCAAAAATATTTTTTCTTCTTATTTTTATTTTTCCTTTTCTTTTATAAATATTGAAAATACCAAAAATATTTTTTATTAATATTATCTTTATAATTTTTTTTCTATCTTCTTATTCATTTAATTCTTTTCTTCTTTATCCTCTATTCCGTTTAATTCTTTGACATGTCTTCGTATAACCATTTTGGTTGCTCATGGTGTGGAGGTCCGTTTAATGGTGGAAACTGTCCGAGCTGTAGCAGTGTAGGATCCGGAAATGAGTTTGTCTATGACCCAAATCCTTATTCTTATAATGAAACACCAAACTTCTTCAACCAACCTCCACAATACCAATACGAGACATACGCGTGAATTTTGTGAGGGAAATCTCAACCAGGTTCCGATTGCCAAGCCTGGGAACACACCCGTCTTTGATCAGGGTCCCTGTTACAATCAAGACTTTGGATTTAACCAACCTCTACATTATTTTTCCAAGTCAACCACAACAATTTTCCTTTGAAAATTGTTAAAAATATTTAAGTAAGGGTTTTTTCTTCATGAAAATTTTCAGTGTCAACCGATGAACCAAAATTTCAATTATTCTAATTCTTTCGGTCTTGACCAAATTCAACCCCCGCAATTTTCTACCGTTCAACTTCTTGAAATCGAGAGGATTAATAAAGAGGAGAGTTTTAAAAAGAAAGACATGAGTATAGAAGAAATAATGAGTAGAACAGTTTTTGATGACGAAATTTAAAGATATCACGAAATGATATGAGTTATAAAAAGATTTCGAGGTGAGCAGATTGATGATGAATATGAAAGAGATTGTGAGATTAAAATTAAACAACTCTTGCAAGATTATAATGGTTTGGACATCGAGATGCGGAAAAAGGAGCGCATTTTAATGGAAGAAAAGTATCTTGCTTCTTCACAACGTATTAAATTCTATTAGTACGACGAGATGATTTCTATCCTTTGAGAGATATTATTGCTCGATATTCTCCGTCTGTTGCTATCACATCTTCCCCTCCTGTCTTACCGACTAAAGAGCCTGAGGACTCTCTTATAATGGGGGACGAGCATCTTGACACTATTCCTGAAAAGAAATCGGACGAATTAATAAAGTCTAGTATTGAGAACCTTGTCCCAATCCCAAGTGAGTCTGAGGTTACTTCTGATAATGAAAGTGAGTGTGATGTGCCCGTTGATGATGAATCTTCTCTGACTTTTATGACTTTCTCGAATCCTCTCTTTGATTCTAAGGACTATTTCACCTCTATGAGATTGATCACCTTTCTGATGAGGACGTTCCGATGGAAAATTTCAAAATTTATTCGAACCCTCTTTTTGATGATAAAGAAAGCATTTCTCCAAAGATTGATCCGCATTATTTCAATGCCGAGTCTAATCTTATCGAATCTTTGCTTAACCGTGATATTCTCAGATTGAGTTCTTCACCTAGATATATATCCTCTCGAGGAGTTCTTCGGTGAACTCGCTCATATCGATCCAATTCCACCGGGAATTGAGAAAGCCGACTTTGATCTAGAGGAAGAAATCTGTCTTGTTGAGAATTTGTTGTATGATAATTCATCTCCACGACCGCCGAAAGAACTTAATTTGGAAATTGCTGATACGATTCTTGAGTCTCTCTCTCCATCTCCTATCCTCGTTGAGGATAGTGACTCTCATATAGAGGAGATCGACTTATTTCTTGCTATAAATGACTCGATGCCACCAGGCATTGAGGATGACGATTATGACTCGGAAGGGGATATTCGTTTTCTTGAAGAATTGCTTAATAATGATTCCCTTCCCCTTCCTGAAAATGAGTCATCTAACCTTGATCATTTTAATGATCCGTCACCTTCTCGTCCTCCTCCAGAACCACCGGATGTTGAGATTTGCTTTGATTTTTAGCCGATACGGTGGTTGTTACAACAAATGTGGGTGACAATTTCTAACACGATGTTCTTATGCCTACTCTTTAACCACCCAACCACCCTTTTGTCTAGTGTTTGACCTTTGCTTCCATTTCGTCCGAAAACGGACACAGTATTCATCCTGGTATTCTTATTCTCCACTCTATCTCTCGGGCGAATTATTTCTAATTTTTCTAAGAGCCCGATGATGATTTCTGGAGGGGACATCCCTCTCTTGGATGTTCCGTATCTTCATTTCTATCCTCCTTGACCAGCTTAAGTATGGGGGATCGAGTCGGGCTCAAGACTCGGTGAACAAAAATAAGTGTTTCTCAGGAGGCAACCCGTGTCTTTTCTTCTTTCTATTTTCTTAATTAATAAGTGAGTGTGTGATTTTATAGCCCAAGTGTGAGGGCGTGCTTCTTTCTATGGTATGTGGTTTCGTTTTTTGCAGGATTCCTCAAGATCACGAAGACCCGTGCTTGTTTTCAGTCCTCCAATCATCCGGTTTTTCATACATTATGCCTTATTTTGGAATCCACATCCTGATCCATGTAATTTATATTGTTTTTTCCCTTTCACACTTGGAAGTCTTTGCACTTTGCCTTTTTCGTTCCTAATTGGTAAAACCTACAATTTGAACATTGAGGCCAATGTTCCATTCTAAGTGTGGGGGGGGGGATTTCTATCAAAATGTGATCTTACCTGTGCCTTGCTGTGTCCCTCGCAACCCCGTTTTGGCCAAAATTTTAAATTTTTAAGTCTTAATATCTAGTTTATTGTTCATATATATATATATATATATATATATATATATATATATATATATATATATATATATATATATATATATATATATAATTTGTGTGTAGAAAAATGTTGAAAAATATAAATAGTTATAGAAAAATAGTTGACACGAATGTAGGTTTTTCGTTGGTGAGAATGAAAAGTAAATTTTGACCCGACAGGTTTTATATCTTAGCTTTCTCCTTAACTGTAAATAGCAAATTTTGCTAATCTTTTATACAAGGAGCTATAAAACGCAAGTCTAGCTTGAAAAAGTCAAGACTTTGCAAGTTCCCATAATTGATTTTAAATATGCGAAGATCGATTTATTAGAGTTGAGATTGTTGCCAGTCTATGTGACTTGTTAAAGTGCCGATCTTAATTCGCTAGGCTAAGTATTCACGAGTTTCTTTATTAGAAATTTTAAATTGTGAAGAACAAGAGATGATAGAGTAGAGTAAAAAAATGGAAAAAATGATGAAAATATAAAAATATATAAATAAGTAGGCCCGTAGAATTAGGTAGCTTTTGACTTGACCGAGTTTTAAACTCTAGCTTTCCCCTTAGCTTTCGAGACTAAGCGTTTGCTTAACTTTAAAATTTTGCAAAGAACGAAAAATGATAGAGTTGAATATAAGTTAGATGCTAAGCGTGGAGTAGTTGGATCTCTTTAGAGCTCATAGAGGTTAATTGTGGCTTTTTGCTCCCATCAGCTTAATAAACGTTATATAATTGTTAAATAAATAAAGTTACTTTGGTTTTTGCGATTCTTAGTTTAAATCCCTTCGTAGAGATTCCTTCTGGTGAAAGTAAGGTACACATCGAGGTTTTGTCAGTGTTGTGGGGAAATAGACTCCTAGACCATGGTCGGCTCACATACCGATGTGGCAGTTGTTAAAAGACCACATGACTTAAAATTTGGCTATAATAATAAGTTGAAGCCGAAATAAGACCATTGGACCATGGTCGGCTCGCATACCGATGTGGTAGTCATTTAAAGGGTGGAGGTAATAATAATAATAAGAAATGTGGGCTGATAAAAGATTACTGGACGATGGTCGGCTCGCATACCGATGTGGCAGTTGTTTAAACGACCGAGAGATAATAATGTTGTAATAATAATAATAATAAAGCCAAAATTCAAAATAAAGCCTCCGTCTCTGGACTCGTAGTTGAGTTGTTTCGGATGAAATAAAAAGGCTAACCCCTAAATCATGCGAATTTAAAACCTTAATGTGGACCTTATTCTAACCACATCGTCTCTTTGGGAAATGATTTCAAACTAATTATGGTCTAAACCGGGAACCTTTATGATAATAAGGACATAATTTATTTGTCACCAATAATAATAATAAAATCCTTAGAGGAAATTAGGAATAAGGGAGCGAAAAGTAGCTACGTTTACACAATTAACATTTATGAGTAGTGTTAGCATGTAATCTTATATTTGACTATGATTTCATTTAAGCTTGGTTTGGGGATCGTGAAAAATCAAGGATGACGAACTCCTGTTCTTAAAGCTTTTTAAATAATGTTATTTAATTTTTATCTTAGTTTTTATCTATTATTGAATAAGTGGTTAAAACGTGAGCGTTTTTGAAATAAATGATTTTTGAACCTTTTAATGGACATTTTCTGTTCTTGTTTGATGTGAGGGGTCATAAGTTAAAAGGGGTTTGGATTATTTATTTTCGGGCGTGTTTTATAAAGATTGCGTGCGAGACCAGCGATGGCTAAGTGTAGGGGAATTTGATGTGTGATAAAACACACATCATTTATACCCCGGAAAACACTATAAAACGGACTAAAAATACTATAATATGGAAAAATATATTGCCAATATGTTGTTTTGTGTTTTTATGTCTTGCAGGTACTAAGGATTAAAAACAAAGCAAAAAACGAGTATTTTCGAGTTCGTTTTGATAAAGAGTGATTATTATTCAAAGTCGAGACGAAGTCGGAAAAATTCCCCAAGCACGCCATTGGAAAGGGCACGGAATCACGAGTCCGATGGTGCCTTCATTGTTTATTGGGCGGACCCGTTACCCTTTACTATGGGCCGGGCCGACCCATACTATTTAAAAGACTCAAGATAGTATTGTTAAGCCCAACTACAAGTGAACCTAGCCCAGTTATGAAATTGCAAGATTTGGCCTAACTGATTGAAATTTATTCGTGTGAAGCCATAAAATGAAATGAAATGGAATTTTGAGATGGAAAACTAGCGAGTGAAATCCACTCTCTCTAATTAATTAAATGTGAAGCGTGAAGCTCCCCACTCTCACCCCACTAACATGATCTTGACAAATCAAACAAAGACACGTGGCATCTCCTTTTGGTTCTCAAATTGTTACAATTTTGAA